>JAXCGZ010008389.1:2500-38231 GCA_037179515.1 Halocaridina rubra
CTATATATTTCCCTCTGGGGTCACTCAAGCATTGTACTGACCCTTTTTCCATGACGAGGTAATATAAGCGATTGGGGTTGAATTGGGTTCTGGTGAATGTGTGCATTGACTCGGCCACATGCCGTACAGAAAGGATGACTTTCATTGTATGTGTATGTTTGAAAATTGTTATCATGTTCAATGAAAGTATTTGTCATTTAAATTATCTACTTTTGGTCAGCCTCTAACAATAGAAGAAGAAGAAGAAGAAGAAGAAGAAGAAGAAGAAGATCTATCATGAGCATCATTTTCTTGTTTATTTTGATAAGCGCTCTTTTAATCTCCTTGTTTATTGCCATAAGGTAGTTAGTGAGGCTGTTTGGAACGTAATTTAGTATGAAATTACCGTTTAAGTGTGGTTGATGAATATACAGGCTGTAAATGGAGGCTGTATATTCCCTTACAGTCGCTTACTATGTCCCAGTGTCTTTCTTTATCAAGGGTTTAAGGTCTGGTTAGCAATTTGTATGTAATAGAGGTTTCGTTTTGGCATTAAAAATACAGGTAGGCATAGATACGTCCATACATATATTCTCATATGCTGCCACACATACATACACATTCTCACGTGCATGCATTTACATTCATTTTTTTTTTATTTATTCAGATAACTGTACATGGGGACATGTGCACATGGGCACACATACATTCATCCTTACATATATATATATATATATATATATATATATATATATATATATATATATATATATATATATATATATATAAAACTTCTCACATTCATGCGTACTTACATACACACATACATACATATATGCATACATACATGCATACATACATACTAATCTAAAATGAAGAAAAAGAATTCTAAAGTAAAAACATGACTACTGTGTGTTCCCTAGCAATTTTCTGGTTAGGTTTATGATTTGAATGAATAAAATGAATAAAGAAATAGCAGTATGAATGAGTGCATAACAGGGCCATTCAGTGAGTGAATAGACGGCTGTGCGGAGAAGGTTAGAGTGCCACACAGTCTTGGAACGGGTGGCACTGAACGTTTCTAGAGGTAATATCGATGTTTATGTTAATCTTGTTAATATTGTTAATTGGGTAGTAATGATAATGAGGGCTTCAAAGAGAAAGAGCGAGAGAGAGAGAGAGAGAGAGAGAGAGAGAGAGAGAGAGAGAGAGAGAGAGAGAGAGAGAGAGAGAGAGAGAGAGAGAGAGACCGGATAACCTTGTTAATTTTAAATCGGGAGTACCATATAAATTGAAAGAGAGAGAGAGAGAGAGAGAGAGAGAGAGAGAGAGAGAGAGAGAGAGAGAGAGAGAGAGAGAGAGAGAGAGAGAGAGAGTAAGCCAGTTTGAGAGAAGGAGTAAGAGAGGGGAAACTTTAGAAAGCGCGCCATACTTCCCACATGCCCCAGGGCATTCCCTCTCGAGCTTGGCTAATGCGGTTGAGGGTTTGGTTGTCTGCTGAACCTACGGCGAACTGTGACTTCGAAGCTCGAAATCTTAACTCTGTTCAGTAACCCTCGAGTGCCCACCGTGCCCGCTTGTGTCATGATGAGGGGAAGGGGATAAATGCCAGTGCAAAAAAAAGAGTGGGTTGCTTTCACAGTTGAAGTTTTTGAGATGAATAGTCATTCTAGTGAAATGTAAATATTGGTGAACGTGTTATAATTTTTGAAAATTTACAATTATCTAGTTTTGTTATTTATGGGTGTAAGCAGATTTGAGGTGTTCAATATATAGGTTAAATATATTTGAGTGTTTTTTGGGTAATCACAGACGCTTGTGTTATTAAAAAATATATTTTTTTTATGATAAGAAAACTTAATCTTAGTTTTAGTGTTAATATATATATGCACCCTCAGATCTTTTTAAAATTATTTTGAAGAATATATGATTCATGTAGAAATTTCCGAGGTTTTATTTCTTTTATTTTATTTTATATTTTTCAAATCTTTTATTATATTGAAATCAGTGTTTTTTTTATTGAGAAATATTTTCGTATATTGAAATAAGTGTTTTATAAGTTAAATTGGTGATTTTAGTGCCAGAAGAACTTATTTAAGTCGTTTACTTGAGAGGAAATTAAATATGATTTTTAAACCCGGTTTAAGAATTAGATAAATGACTAATTTTACTATTTATATTTTACTTTTTTTTTATGAGTTTATGTAAATATGGAAGAAGGAATATGGAAAAATTTCAACTGATGATAATCATGGATTATTATTATTATTATTATTATTATTATTATTATTATTATTATTATTAAAACCTTTTCATCTTTATTTTATCTTTGTGCCATAGGTTAAAATGGCTTAGGTCAAAGTTCATGATTATTTTTATATACCTATTAACTGTGCACAACCCCCCTTGTAAGGGAAGTGGGCGGCTCAAAGCATTCATTTATCAGAAGCTAATGTTCCTCGACCACACCTCTTATCGCTATGACGATAAAGGGCGGCAGCAATACCCCTCACCACCCTGCATGGGTCATCCACTGGGTAATTGGGTTAGAGTGCCGGACAGACTGTCTTAGGACGGATGCCACTGAACGATTCTGGAGGTCTTAATTACTCTTGTGCCAATACTTGTACATGGAGACGTGTTTAGTGAGAGAGAGAGATTATTATTTTATTAATTTATTGCGCCAAGGCGTCAGACATTACATGAGTTCATACAAATAATGCTTCAAATGGATATAAAATCAAGAATTGAACATGGTTTACAGGGAGGTGTACATATTGATAAAACATTGCTGCATACTAACACACAACTCACAGAATGGCAGCACAGAGTACATTATATGCAAAAGTAAAGCTCAGAGAAACGCAGAATGCACAAACAGAATTATATAGCAACATACAGAAAATATATGTATAATTCAATATAATTAATGGCCACCAAAGTGAGGAAAACGAGCAAGAATAACATCAAGGTTGTCATGATTAAGTAAAAATGAGCAGATCTGTATTAAGTTCTGACCTCGTGGTAAAACATCTCTCACTGCGGGGCACTGAAGACAATAGTGGTCAAGAGTGTTAGCATTAGTTCGGTCGCATAATTTACAGGAGGTGTACTGTGGCATATCTAGAGTCTGGGAGACCTGCCATAAAGGCCGATACCCCATTCTGAGCCGAGCACTAACTACATTGTTTTTCCGCACCATTAACCCGCGTCTGCGATACTTGTAGCGACTGTGAAGGAAGTGATCATGGTGCTGTATGGACACACTGTTGGCCCTCTCCGTGTCCCTGCGCTGGACCGTCATGGCAAACCCAGCTGAGTAGATGATGTTACGTAGGCATCGGAGGGAGGGCTCAGCGTCCACAGCATGCCCATCCAGCATACAGGCCGCCTTGGCAAGACGATCCGCTGTGTCGTTGCCAGTCAGCCCAATGTGGGATGGAGTCCACAAAAAAGACACAACAAGAGAAGCATCCCGAGCGGCTGCGAGGCGACATAGTATATTTCCCACAGTACGGCCACAGATAGGTCTTGGCGAGGATAGGGCTTGTAGGGCCGATTGGGAGTCACAAATTATTACCCCATTCACTCGTCGTCGAACAAGGAGAGTCACGGCATCCAAGATGGCATTCAGTTCACAGTAGGTGGAGCTCGACGAGGTGGGTAGTCTACGGCCAATCCATGAATCAGCCGGCACAGGCGGCTCCATGGTGGGGGAAAACACAGCACATGCCGCCCTCCCATCTGCTTGCACAGAACCATCAACATAGACGTGGTGTGCTGCAGGGACAGACGTGGATACATCAGCGATAGTCTCCAGAGCTAACTGTCTCTGCAAGGGGGGATAGACATCCTTCGAGGTCGGTGTATATGTGACAGCGGGGAGGGGGACACGCCAGGGTGGTAAATCTGGGACAGCCGCCTGCACTGGCAGGTCGATGTCAAGGCCACGGAGAATGTCACTCACCACCCTGATAAGGTTATGACCTCCTGCTCGAAGTGGGAGCCTGGGTGCGTCTGGATCAAGAGACGTCCTCATGACAGCAGAGAAGTACGGAGCAAGAAAGGGGTAGTGAAGACACTTAACAGTAAAATAGGACACATTGGCATAAATCCTCTCCACAAGAGGGGGTAAGTTGAGCTCCAACTGCATACTCACAATACGGGTAGAGAGAGAACATCCCAAGATAAATCTCATGACTCGATTCTGGAACTTTTCAAGTGGCTCGAGAGCTGGTTTAGGAAGTTGACACAAGGCAGGAGACAGATAGTCAACCACTGACCGAAGTAGTAGGATGTAGAGGGTCCTTGCCACTGGGATGGAGACTCCTGCAGCATTGTTGGCAAGCCACTTGACAGGTGCAAAGCGGGGCTCCAGACGGTCAAGAAGGCTCTTCACAAAGGGATGAATTCGTTGACGAGCAGGTATAGCTGGGGTGATCCGGACAGGTGCACCTAAATACGTGTACTGTGTGCAGTGAGGGATGACATTACCACCCATGGCGAATGCGGGCAGTGCTCTGCAGTTGCGTGAAGTAAAAATCCTGCTTTTTTCTGGGGAGATAATAAGGCCACAGGAGGTAGCAGACACGTAAAAGTCATGGAGCATGTGCTGGAGGTCGTGAGTTGAGGTCGTGTGGATGCATATGTCGTCCGCATAGCAGGTAACTGTAGTACCGGGGATGACAGGAAGGAGGGAGAGTAGACGATGCATAAGGATATTGAATAGAAAAGGACTTAGCACACCCCCCTGAGGAGTACCCAGTTCAAACCGTTCATAGGAGCTATACGACCCTTTAAAAAGGACGCTTGATGTTCTGTTGCAGAGATATCCCCGTATCCATTTCAGTATGTTCCCCCGAACTCCAAAGTCCACCAGCTGGTCAAGAATAATTTCCTTGTTGGCTATATCGAAGGCAGATTTGAGGTCCAGGAAGGCGACCACACTGGTGGGAGAAAGACGGGTGTAGAGTTCAGCGAGGCAGTGATGTGTGCTCCGTTGTGGGAGGAAACCATAAAGACTGGGGGAGAGTTTATCCTGTAGACGGTGCATGAGCCGGGCAAGAAGGATGCGTTCAAACACTTTGCTGAAGCAGGAGGTGAGGGAGATAGGCCTAAATTTGTCGGTTCCAGGTTTTGGTAGAGGAATAATAGTGCTTCTGGTCCAGGCAGAGGGCACATGCCCCAAGCAAAAGCAAAGATTGAAGAGGCGCAGTAGGGGGTTACCAGGAACTTTCTGAAGAAGATGGAGAACTTGATATGTAAGACCATCCTCCCCAGGGGCAGTAGCCTTAATCCTAGCAAGAGCACGTCGTAGTTCATCCTCTGTGAATGGGATGTCATCCTCTTCATCCGTCTGTAGTAATGCACCCATTAGGCGGAGGTTACGAACACTGCGGTGGGTGGAGAGTGCCTCTTGAACGTTCCCGGGAAGGTTGCAAGTTTGTGACTGTGCTGACCAGGTAGTAATGAGGTCCTGAGCGTACTCAAGTGGACTGTGGTGTAGAGCACAGGTGGGTTTCTTCTTGACAGCCTTCCTTATAAGATGCCACATAGTCCCAGCGCTAGTCTGATGGTTAATACTATCCGTAAATTTCTGCCAATACTCCGTGTGCACACACTTCTGCAGGGCAACTAGATCATCCCTCGCCAACTGATATTGGTGCAGGTGGTCAGGGGTGGGCTGTCTTTGAAAGGAGAGTCCAGCATCCACAGCTGTCCTTTCCGCCTGGGCAATACGCTGATCCAAAGTCCAGGAATGGGCCTCAGGGCGACGTGGAACGTGTGGTCTGAGAACATAATGCGTGTAGAAGTCATGTGTAGAATCCACCAGTGAGTTGTATAAGCTGTCTGGAGAAAGGAGATCAAAAGTGGGAAGGAGGTGAGAGATAAAGGAAATATAAGTGGGACAGTATTTGGGAGGGATAGAGATGCGGGTGCGGTGATGGGAGAGGGTAGCTGGAGTCTGAAGTATGGAGTATTTCAGGCTAAGGGCAACATGGTCAGAGAAGAGAGAAGGGATAGAAGAGCAGGAGACATTAGGTTCCACAAGGCCAGTTGTGAGAATGTGATCTACAGTACCCCCACGAGCGTGTGTGGCACCACCAGTATCCCAGCGGGTGAGGCGGGGTAGCGGCGGATGTAGTCGAGCAGAGGCTTGCCACCGCGATTGGGAGTGAGAGATGAGTCACCAAGGGCGGGGTGTCTGGCGTTAAAATCCCCCATATAGATCATTCCACTGTCTGTAGGTATTGGAAGGGCTGGTAGATTAATCACACCTGGGGCAGAGTAGACATTGCACAATCGAAGAGTACCATTCCCAACAGTGATTTCAAAGAGCTGAAAGGTCATATCAACTTGTGCAGAAGAACCAAGGAGCATGTGAGGTATGGAGGAATGAATGTAGGTAATGAGTCCTCTTCTGGTATAATGCACATATGAAACATACCCTGTGAGCATAGGAGCCTCCTCCCCTGGTGGTGCACCACCAGGAAAAGCCTCTTGTATGAAAATAACCTGCGGATGATGACGATAAACATAGGCTCTAAGTGCAGTGAGTTTAGGAGAGTGTCTAATTCCAAAGGCATTCCAAGAGATGGCATGAAATTGTATGCGACTAGCGAATCTTATTCTTATTTTTGCGGAAGGCAGAAGTGGGCGGGGCACTAGCAGACAGAGCATGGGATGAAGAAGACCTGGGCTGCACATCAGTCAACTTCTCAAGGTAGGAGGCGACCTTATTAAACTTGTCAGTGAGAGTCGTGATGGTGTCAACAACAGTTTGATGAGACTCGACCAAACTTGCGAGAGTCCTTTCCATTGTATCTTGCTGGGTGACCATACTGTCAATGCGGGCACCTATGGTATCAAGGCGAGCTGTGAGAGCTGTACAGCGGGACTCCAGGGTAGCAACAGTCTTACGGAGAGCAATGATGTCAGCAGAGTCAGGAGGACGTAGAGAGGAAGGCGCGGCGATGGGCGGTGGCGGGGGCAGTGGAGCGCGCTCTGGTGGTGTGGCATGAGACCGTCTAGCACAGCCATGCCAGACGTTGACCCCAGGCATGTTGCACCGAACACACTTCCACTGTGAAGTGTCCGGCGGAGGCTGAGACGTGGATCCAGAAGCAGTATCACAAGCAGCGGCAGCAGCAGATGAGGCAGGTATACGGTGCGGGCAGGAGCGTGTGTCATGGGCAGCAGCACACCATGCACATTTGGCCGGAGCAGAACAATAGCGTGAGATATGGCCAATACCCCAGCATTTATAACACCAAGGCTGCTCGTCCTTCATCCTGCGCAATTCACAGGAAGGGAGGCAAGGGAGAAAGGAAAACTCAACGACTGGTGGGGGTGGTTCAGGGAGACTCCAGGTGATGACAATACGGTTGATGGGCTCCCCGTCCTGAAGGAACCGTCGAGCAGTGTGCACTCCTGGTAGCTCCTTGGCAAGGGAAGGGTCAAGTGCAATAGGGTAGCGAGTAACGAGGTATGTTGGGAACTTACGGGGCCGCTCAATTGAGTCCTGAATATTGCAACGTAAAGAAAGAAAATCCCCACTCGTGACCCTGTCAATGATGTCCTTGCGACGCCTCGAGATGTAGACAAAGCGTG
This sequence comes from Halocaridina rubra, assembly GCA_037179515.1. Taxonomy (NCBI): domain Eukaryota; kingdom Metazoa; phylum Arthropoda; class Malacostraca; order Decapoda; family Atyidae; genus Halocaridina; species Halocaridina rubra. Next base: position 10,091 of record JAXCGZ010008389.1, read on the forward strand.
ATGTAACCGAAGACATCTTCACCTCAGCCAGCTCCCGATTGAGACGAAAAGTTTTGGTGACATCAGTAAGCCAACGAAGCTTCACTTCACTGGAGGGATTTTCTTGGAAGCCCAGCTTGACATAATCTGCCCGAGGAGCAAAGGCTGGGGCAGCAGATGGGAGCGACGAGAGTGCAGCTGACTGGAGTGATGAAGAGGTAGCTGAAGGAGGTAACAAAGGTACAGCAGGAGGAAGAGGGCAGGGCAGGGGACTGCCAGAGGTTGCATGTGGAACAGCATCCTTGTCTGTCTTGTGAGTTTTGGCAGCAGGCGACGTTGAGGCACTGCTGGAATCAGACCCATCGTCTATGGGGCGTTTAGAGGAGGCAGAGTTCAGTAGTTGAGGATGAGGGTGAGAGCACATAGCCCCAGCTGGTGGCTGCTGATGTCTACATGGTTGAAGAGTAGGCCAATCCCGCATATCCTGGCCATCCTCGTCACACAGGGCTGTGTCGGCCTCGATATCCGCCAAGGAGGATGGTCCTGAATAGTCCATGATATCCGGTGAGGTGGCAACACTAGCTTGGAGAGACGTCAACGAGGGGGGGAAGCAACATGCCGTCACCCCACGTCGTACTGCGCATGCGCAAATCCGAGTCCGCCAAACGAATGGGGTCTTACCACTGGCAGATAGTTTTTTTCTCGAAACTACAGACTAAGTCCAAAAAGACCCCAAAAAGCACTGTTGACACTAAAATGATGTTCCGTGACGGTATGAAGCAGACGGAATTGCGAGAGAGAAGAGACAACACGTCCTCTCTCTCCCACTCTCACAGAGCAACTCAGAGAGAGAGAGAGAGAGAGAGAGAGAGAGAGAGAGAGAGAGAGAGAGAGATTACACGAATAATGGCTGTGGTCATTATTTCATTTGCCTTATATGTATATTGGAGTCCTTATAAATTGGGGTGGACACAGATATGCTAGAGCCGGGGGAATTAAGGCTCGATGCCCTTCCTAAGGTATCGAACCCGCGTTAGTCGCTTCCCTTATCGTGCACAAACCACTGAGCAATCGCGGCCACATGACAAGTTTTAATCATTCCCACATTTTAATTCATTATTTAGTTTATATGAAATAACAAAATAACGTATTCATAATGTCGTAGCGTAGCGGTAGAATGCTCGACTCGGGATCTTACGGATCCGCGTTCGAACCCACGGCTGAGCAAATGGAAGGTCATCTAGCCTTAATTCCTCAACATCAGTCTATCAGTTTCCACCCCCTAGATAGGGACTCATAGTAACGCATAAAACATTAAGAAAAAAATATCGCAATATGGTGATGATACAATATTAAGAGAGAGAGAGAGAGAGAGAGAGAGAGAGAGAGAAATTACGGTGCCTTGTGTAAATTCATTGCTTAAGTTCCTCCCACGCCTCAATATAAGACTTAATATCCCTAAAATTTTAATAACGTGACCCTTAGGGGTCCCTGGCTAAAAATGTGTTGAGAATAGGTGTTCTAGACACCCATATATCTTCTTTTACATGTCAAGAGTATAGCATACCCCATTTGACTGTTTAAAAAAAAAAAAAAAAAAAAAAAATCTTGCCATCCAAACTTCCATTTAGTGTAGAACAGACCTTGTTAAATGAGAGGTCAGCCAATCCTATTCTCACTCGTAAACCAGCTATGGGTGTCGGGGCTCACATCAGAAGATCCTAGCCCATTTCACACAGTGGACGACCCAAACATTGTGGTGGGATGGTGGAAATTGTTTCAACCCTTTATCCCTATGGAGCAAAATATGGTAATTGTTTGAATTGGCTATTGGTGAATGTATGTGCTTTGACTCGGCCACCCCCTGACTAGGAAGATTATGGTAAATGTGGACGTATGTATATTACGGATATTGTCATTTTACATCTAGGAATGAATAAGTTGTGAATAAGCAAAAATGTGGTTAAGGTTTGATCTTAACTCGGAAGTAACCTTTATTGGAATATTTGTTGGAATTCTGCCAGGTTTGGTTTATACTCTCTCTCTCTCTCTCTCTCTCTCTCTCTCTCTCTCTCTCTCTCTCTCTCTCTCTCTCTCTCTCTCTCTCTCTCTCTCTCTCTCATATATATATATATATATATATATATATATATATATATATATATATATATATATATATATATATATATATATATATATAATATATATATATATATACTGGCTGTATTCTTTGTGCATTAAAGAAATTATTATTGTTATTATTATTATCATCATCATCATCATCATTATTATTATTATTATTATTATTATTATTATTATTATTATTATTATTTTTCCAGCTGCATTTTCCTGCATATCTGTCCATTATATTTATTCTTAGTGTTGTCAATAATGATAATAATAATAATAAGAATAATAATAATAGTTAATAATAATAATAATGACGTAGGGCCTTTTCTTCCTACGTATATAATTATAATTATGGTAGCGTGGTTGGTGAAAGACATCTTCTATTCTATTCGTTTATTCTTATTTTAACATCTATGTACTCAGAGCTCCTATTACTACAGTTCCTGTCACGACTAATTCCTGAGTCCCACCCCCAAAAGGGGGAGGCTAACTCAGCTGTACTGTGTTAACTCTGCTGCTGGCAAGGCCCGGTCTCTAACTCAACTCACTGTGCCTGCCCTGGGTGGTTCTTGAAATACCCCAAGGGCAAGGCGTGGCTTGACATCCAGTCCTGCAAATCAACTCCAGGTTCGACGTGGAGTCCCGCCTATTTTGGGGAGGGGCTATTCCAACGAGCCTATTGCAAAGGAGTGGGTGGTAATCGCCTATTGCCATTGGGTATCTCCCCCGGGCATGTACTTCACATTTAGGACAAGTGTTTCTGAGTGGTATGGGGAATAAAGGACTGGTTTATATCTCACACCCTCTTGAGATATTTGAACGCCAGATGCCGAGTCCCATGGGACCAGCTATCTATCTTCGTGGCCCTTTTTAACCACAGGCCTCATCCTATTACACACTGGAGAGAGTGTTCAATGTTTCCTTTGACACCTAGCCAAAAGTCCTACGACATCCCTCCCCACTACACTGAAATATCTCTTATTTCAGTTTCATCATCCTAAACTAACATTTGTTTACAATAAAAACGGGGCCGAGTTATTTAAGCTATTATCGAAGAAATCCTATTTCTATGAACTCTAAACAAATTACACAAACATAACATATATATAGTACTTCTACAGACAACTAGAGCATGCAGAGTCTATTTCCTTGTGGGAAATCTTTAACACAAACATATTCTTATATTTAACAAAAGTAACCTTAATCACTATGATTTCAGTGTGTAACTAATAACAAAAATAAATTAAGATCAAAAGTCAGTTTAGATCATAACATTACTTTATCTACTTCTCTTTTTTCTTCAAAAGACAAAATTTGGTTAGTTACCGTAAAAATATAAATCATGTAAAACATTAGCAAACAAATTAAGTAGAGTATTAGCATGTATAAACATGTAAAATGCAATAGACCATAACATCAATGGTAATTTCTATAAGAAACCTTATCTTATAATTTCTACTCTTATTGTTACTATGGGCATTAATTTATTTTAAAATTTGGCCTTAAAACTACTCCTGAAACAAAACATGTTTTACTGTGTGTAAAGTCAAAACATTTACTATTTCGATATGCAATTACTATTCAGAGACCAATTAATATAAAAACTTAATGAACCTAAAGATTAAATCATAATTCAAACAAGAATAATACTAAAGCAAAACTGTGATAATATCTAAGCAAAACTGATATTATTCAAGCAGAAAAGCAACTTATTACTCTTAGTGCAAATCATACAATTTATCAATGGCACTTATTCAAAACTATATCTAAGGGAGACTCTGAGTTTTCGCTTAAAATTATCTTAAAGCTAGTAAAACAAAAAAAAATAAAAATAAAAAATAAATATTTTGTCTTTTAGCACAGTGGACAAAGACGGTGGGGACATTTTCTTTCCCATTTTTTCAGTTCTAATACGGGGGTAATTTTAATTAACTAATAAGGGATTTTTAAATACCCTTCTTTCTCTCTTCACTAAAGTTTGGACATGTATAGGGATTATTTATCTTTCTGTTTGAATCCCATCAACGCGTTTACGTGGCTTCTAAAGGTATTATTAAAATCTTTTAAAATATTTCTGTTTCTTTTCCTCTCTTTTCACTACAGTTATGACATGTATGGGGATTTCCTTGTTTCTGGGATTCATCAGTTCGTTTACATGGTTTTTTTTAAAGTAGTTTAAAACTTTTATTTCTTTCCTTCCCTTGCTCATGAATTCTTGCTAGGCTCGATTCCACGGTTTCTCTCGGGGATTTCATTTTTTCATTTACATGGCCTTTTAGAGTGTTTTTTTAGGACTTTGTTTTCTCTGTCTAGGACGACTTTTATTTTCTCTGTCCCTTGCTCATGAATTCTTGCTAGGCGCGATTCCACGGTTTCCCTCGGGGATTTCATTTTTTCACTCCCCCGCCGTCCTTGCTGCAGGCCCAGGTTTGTTACCATATCTCCTTTACTCGGATAGGCAAGACAAAAAGGAAGGATTCGGCACCTTTCTAATCCTTCCAGCCTGGCTTTCTCGTCCCGCCCTCGGCCGATCTTGACTAAGACCACCACGCAGGAGACCTGCAACGTCACAGCGATTCTCTTCCGTACGGCAATCCACACGTACCTTCGAAGCAGACCTCGGGATGAAAATTTGAACCTCTGTCACTACTACAGTTGTAAGAAAGGTTCCCTATGACTTCAGGGTACCAACAATGGCCATACGTTGGTAATCGAGGCTATACTTTGCCTCCCCTGCAACTGCAAGTGATTGCAATCTCTATTCAATGGGCACTAGGGACTTGTCTGAGCGGACAAAATCTAAAGACTTTTAGAACTTGCAGGTCGGGGCTGCCTAGGAATAGGGTGGTAATGGAAGGTATGTGTCTACACAACTAGATTATTATTCCAAGATACTTAGGGCTTAGCTGAGAAACTGCTACATAGCATTACTTTACTATAGACATCAAAAAGAATAATCACTGAATACTGAGAAAAACCACTAAAGAAATATTCTTATTAGCAGTGGCTACAATAACATCAAGTATGAATTCAGTTAAAAGATACAAATCATCAGGTTACTGCTGATTTCATTTCAAAAATAATAGTTAGCAACAGGCCATTGAGAGATAGCAACAATATCAGTCAACATAATAACATTACTAATAATCATGATCTAAAAATAAGAATAATAAACAATAAAAATAAATATACTAAATCAGAAATATCAATATATATACAATGGAGACTGGCATTCAGAAGTAAGAACAGAGTTCTATACTTATACTTCATAGTAATGCTCATTCTAACACAGTCTCTTTTACCATTCAAATTCCTGCTGTCATAATCAATGTATATATATAGAGCATAAGTGGCAACTCGCTGGCTCCACAATTTGTCAATGGGAGTTCTATCTATTCTCTAAACAGTTGCGGCATGTGGCACAAACATTTATGCAAATGGCGGTACTACCGATGTCTTATCAGTATTTATGCAATAACAGCATGCAACAATCTATTGACTGCAATGAAATGTAGGCACAATTATCGCCTAGCTTCGCTGGAAAAAAACACACACAAAAAAAATCAAAGACAGCAACGTTCTTTTAGCATCGAAATGCTCCTCTGTCAGTCTCACAGTCGAGTGAAAGGTAGGAGAGAGAGAGAGAGAGAGACTGGGCGACCTTGAAATACGTTGCGGTTTCCACCCTGTGTCAGCTGAGACGGGCCTCTTCCTTTTACTTGTACTGAAAATAAAATATTGTCGCAGAGTATCTCTAATAATAAAATAAATAAACAAATGAACGTGAACAAACGTTAGCAATGACTATCGATAGAGTCTTACGTTTATTGTCAGCGGCTATTCTCATTCCCTCATTAACAAAAACAAAAGCAAAAAGAACTTAGTGTGCAACTGCAGAACTGTCGAAGCATAAATCCATTCCTTTCTGTTTAATCTTGATAAGGACTTTACTGTAACAGCATACACATCCTCGTCTATAATGACAATTCTTTTCTTGCTATAAATCAGAGGGTTGAGTCGGAGCGCACCCACTCTGATGAAATTAAAACAAAAGATTAAAATCATATGTGACACTATCCCTACTACTATCAACAAAAGTACAAATATCTTTTTCTTAACAGACGTCTTATAATGACTTAAATATCATTAGTTTTAAATTTAAAACTCAGCAAATAATCTCTAATAATCTCAATTATCTTTAATTAGCTCAATTGTAATCTAAAATTCATGAAAATGATAGGGATTAACCATAGTTATCTCTAGATAATCTTTTCAAAACTCTTTAAGTAAGATTTTAAAGATTTCTTCAATACAAAAAGAACTATATAACAAAAACGGGTATCTGAAAAATTATAAAAAGTCTGTCCCTGTGTATGCAATAATAAAAACAAAAAGTATATTTCATTAGCAACAGTAAAGAATGCAGTTTGCTTAAGTTTCAAAATCTCGTACGGAGTTGTACATAAACAATTCAAACATAAAATATATATATTCTTTTACTATCTCGAATTTGACTTATTTAAATTACTATACAACAGAATTTCCTTCGGAACGGGGAGAAGTTCGACTTATAACTATTCTGTCTGCTTTTACGGGGGTTGCGCATGTGGGCGCTGTTTTTTCCCCTGTTCTTTTGGCTTCTGGATCAACTTCTGCTCTCTCAAATACGGGAAACGGCCGTGTAACATTCTTGTTGTCATTTCGTGTCAGCTCTCACTCTTTCTTTATGACCAAGCTGAAATAATTTTGATAAACATTATCATGGCTAAAACTCGCAAAGTTTTATTTTATAAATCTACCATATCTCTTCAGACAAATAATGTATATACTGCAGCTAGCAAAGAAAATAAAGAATCATTCATAGATTCACGTCCTTTATCACGTAACATCTATCTTGGAATCTCTCAGAAATCGAATAATGATCTCAATGGCGGAGTAGGGGACAAAACAAAAATAAAACAAACTCGGCATTTCAACCATATCTGGGCAGGTGGAGAATTACTTTCTCAAACATATCCCTCACTAGATATTGCAACAGCGCATCACCTCCCATAAATACACTCTGATATGGCATGCAGAAGGACCTGGCGGAGCAGGGGAACGATCCTCGCAGACTCCCCAATCATGCTTCCTAACGGTGCTTTCCGCGATTTCACCCCCTAGAGCAACCCCCCATTATACCCCCAGTCATTCATACTCACTCGCTGTCACATTCGCTACATCACTTTCAAGACAATCATCCCCGTTCTGTAACATTCCCTTTAATTTACAACGTTGGTTGTAAGAAGAGTAAGGGTGAAATCTCGGTTGGGCCGCACGGTCACAGACTGCCTCACTAGTCCTAAGTCCCATTCTAACGAACAAACAAACATTCTACTCCCTTGAAGCTACGTTTGGGTGACACTGAAAAACCTTCCCTATTCTAGGACAGCACAAATTACTCTAATTTACTCTTACTTTCACCTGCATAGCGTGAAATTAAAAAACTCATCTCTAACTAATATCACGAAATTTCTTATTCTTCAAAAAAAACATGCCACACACGTATCGTAATATTAATTCCCCATCATCATAACACAAAAAGAACGATCTGTCATTTATGTCTTTCTTTCGCTAAAACATTCCTCCCGCGGAGAAAAAACAAACAAAAAAAAAGAAAAAAACTTAAAAACAGGCGCAATCTTAACACTCTATTTCTTACGCTTTAAGAAATTTATATAAAAATGATTTTACACGTACTTTAAAATATCAAAGCTCAGTACAATTACTACATATTTATAATAACGAGGTTGGGAGATCGATCGGTCACTTCAGCATTCCTTTCTCGAAAATCACACGTGTTCTAAGTAAAACCTTAAAAGCAGATTCAAGTATATTACTCACTATAATTCTTACACTTAAGAAATTAATATACTGTAATAGTGATTTCACGTGCGTTAAATTTGTCAATTAAAAATCGATACATTCGCGTTCTTAAAATTCAATCTAAGCATTAATACAAATAAATGGAACACACTTCCAACGCAAATTCTTTATATTACTCAAATTATAACAAAAATGGAGTTTATTACTGCTTATAGCTATTAGTACAAATTATCCGTGTTAGTAATGGGTACAGAAATTCTACTTTTATCAACTTATTAAGCGCCACACCCCTTATAGGCGGGTTGGCTGAGTCAAAGCATAACTACAAGATAAAATGGCGGCGTCCACCGACCTCAATTTCTTTTAAGAATTGTCCCATTACTCACTGGATACAGATCACAAGTACTTAGCTATTTTAAGGAGGTGGTCCTGAAAAACTTCATGGCAGAAGGCAAGGAAGGAGGGGGTTTTCCTTTCTGGGCGCTGGAGGTTCCCGTCCAATTCTCTATCTCTCGAGTAAAATCGACGAATCGCCATCTTCTTGGTCGGATCCGGCAACTTATACTTCTTGTAATGGGCATTTTCACTCAATGCCCCGGTCACACTTTGGCTCAGTGCGACGGTGACTTCCATGAATACTTTCGTTGATACTTTTACTGCTGGGGAGGGGCCTTGCCAATACGGAGGCGGGGGAGAGTGGCTGGATCTCATAATATGATACTGTAAGTGAAGGGGGAGCTCTGACTTTCTCGGTGTCACTCTCTCACTGCTGGTAAGCGTCTTGAAGTTTCTTCACTTGTACTTTTCTTCCATAGATGCTATATATTTTTTTCTTCTATTTTTTTTCTTCTTTCTCTTCGGTAAAGTGTCGGCGTGGATTGATCCCGAGCTGTCCACCACTGACGTAGGGATTTACTTCCTACGTTATAATTATAATTATGGTAGCGTGGTTGGTGAAAGACATCTTCTATTCTATTCGTTTATTCTTATTTTAACATCTATGTACTCAGAGCTCCTATTACTACAGTTCCTGTCACGACTAATTCCTGAGTCCCACCCCCAAAAGGGGGAGGCTAACTCAGCTGTACTGTGTTAACTCTGCTGCTGGCAAGGCCCGGTCTCTAACTCAACTCAATGTGCCTGCCCTGGGTGGTTCTTGAAATACCCCAAGGGCAAGGCGTGGCTTGACATCCAGTCCTGCAAATCAACTCCAGGTTCGACGTGGAGTCCCGCCTATTTTGGGGAGGGGCTATTCCAACGAGCCTATTGCAAAGGAGTGGGTGGTAATCGCCTGTTGCCATTGGGTATCTCCCCCGGGCATGTACTTCACATTTAGGACAAGTGTTTCTGAGTGGTATGGGGAATAAAGGACTGGTTTATATCTCACACCCTCTTGAGATATTTGAACACCAGATGCCGAGTCCCATGGGACCAGCTATCTATCTTCTTGGCCCTTTTTAACCACAGGCCTCATCCTATTACACACTGGAGAGAGTGTTCAATGTTTCCTTTGACACCTAGCCAAAAGTCCTACGACAATAATAATAATAATAATAATAATAATAATAATAATAATATTAATGATAATAGTAATAATAATAATAATAATTCTCTTTTCATCTTCTGTGTGGAGATTTTACAGTTATAATTTACCATTTATTGGATCTCGTACATTGACAATCCCCTCCACACATACTCACACACACACAAAACAACACATGTACACATACAGTCGGACACGAACAGATGGTAACATACTTGAGATGCGATTTGCTCTTAAGATTTAGGACATATCATTTTTAGTTTAATCTTATTAAAAATATGGCTTGAAATAATCAGTATATGCTTTCAAGATTTTAAATACGTGTTCATATGTAATCAATAATAATAATAATAATAATAATAATGACAGTATTAGTAGTATTAGTAATAGTAATAATAAATATGATATTAGTAGTAATAATGATAATAATAATATTAATAATAATAATAATGACATATCTTTGAAGTATCTTAGATACTTAAGTATTCTCTCTCTCTCTCTCTCTCTCTCTCTCTCTCTCTCTCTCTCTCTCTCTCTCTCTCTCTCTCTCTCTCTCTCTCTCTCTCTCTCTCTCTCTCATAAGTTTTTGAATTGAAAAGCAGTACATATAGGAAATAATATTTATAATTATTATTATAATTATTTTTCGTAATGTTATTACTATTATTATTATTATCTTCATCATCACTAATATTATTAGTCTATTCTCTGCTTGTACGTTTTTATATAATTTTCATCATCATTATAAATGAGTGTATGTAATTTATGTAAATACAAACATTATTATTTATGTTGCAGAATCCAATTGTGTTTGATTATGTAATTGTGTTGAAGTGTCTAATTGTGTTGCAGGGTCTAAGCTGTGCTTTAGGGCTTAATTCTTTTGAAGGATCTAATTGTGTCGCAGGGTCTGATTGTGTTGCAGGATCTAATTGCTTTGAAGGGTCTGTGTTGCAGGGTCTAAGAGTGTTGTATGCGTATATATATTTTATTTGTGTTGACAGATATGCTTATCTTCATACCCTCAGCAAAACAAATGGGGGGGGGGGTTGAGTTAATGTACTGTTATTTGTGTGTGTGTGTGTGTGTGTGAGTGATTACCTAATTGTAATTACAGAGTTTTACGTGCCTCACGCGCACACACATATATTATGTGTGTGTGTGCGTGTCTGCGTGTGTGTTTGTGTGTGCTCACGCGCGAACTTACGCCATAGTCATCAGAATATGCAGAGAGAGAGAGAGAGAGAGAGAGAGCATAAATAGGGTAGAAAATGATCAGTTTCCCTGCCAAGATGTGTATAACACACTCGCCAGCAAGATTTTCCTCATACGGGCTATTAAATGTGTGAACGAAAGTTACCATATGAATGAACGACCAGTTTCGTAACTATTAAATGCACTTCACGTGGAGTAATTTTTTTTTAGTCGTGTTATATGCTTCTGTTTCTGTGGAGTTCGTTTTCGTTTCTTTTTATTTAGGATTTTTGATGAAGAAAATATTGAATGTTATGTTGATTTTTTTTTATTGTATTCATAGAATTGGAGTTTTTTTTTGTAATGGGTTTTTTGTTTGTTTATTTGTCTGTGTTATTTTATTTATCCAAAAACTGTACATAGGGACATAAGCACAGAGAATGTCCCAAATATACGCAAATGTTTACTTTTTCTTATGTATTTTGCATTATGTATTTTACTTCATTGCTTATATTTATTTGCCTTGTATTTAATATGTGTGTGTGTTTACATGTGGTTGTTGTTATTCTTTTTCTTGTGTGTTAGATATTTCCTTATTCTAGCTTAAGTAATATAAAAGGTTAACTTATTCTCTCTCTCTCTCTCTCTCTCTCTCTCTCTCTCTCTCTATATATATATATATATATATATATATATATATATATATATATATATATATATATATATATATATATGTTTGTATGTATATGTATGTGTATGCACACACACACACACACACACACACACACACACACACACACACATACACACACACACACACATATATATATATATATATATATATATATATATATATATATATATATATATATTTATATATATATATATGTATATATATATATATATATATATATATATATATATATATATATATATATAATATATATATATGAGTTTGTGTATATGTATGTATATACATACACACACATACACAACAGCTTCTTGCATAACTCATTTTAGACGCACAAGCGATATACAATACTTGCGCATAGTCTTGTCAGTTACTGTAGGGTGGAAAAAACTGATTTTTAATTCCTACCCGGATCTTAGATTACGCATGATGTTTTTACTATTATTATTATTGTTTTTATTATTATTATTATTATTATTATTATTATTATTTTTATTATTAGTATTAGTATTAGTATTATTTTATTATTTTGCTTATTATTATTATTATTATTATTATTATTATTATTTTATTATTATGATTACTATTATTATTATTTCAATACACGCCCTCTTTCATACTTACATAAGCATGCAATCGCTCATACTCTCGCAATCACAAATATATAACCATGCACTCGTGCGTGGACACACACTAAGCACGCATGTATTATCACACAAACATAAACTCGCTATTGCTCTCGCATACACTGAATCATGCGTGCACACTCGCACACATACAGAAGCTTGCTTGCACTCGCACGCATAATTACACAAGTACGCAAGCTCTTGCACACACAAGCACGCAATAGCTAACACACTTACGGAAGTATGTACTCACAAGAGCACACAAGCTCTTGCACAATCATACACAAGTACACAATGGTTAGTGCACATATTCAAATATACGCACACGCACGCACGCACATTTTTCTAAATTATGTTCTGTAAAAACTCGGGAAATGTCCGTATCTCCCGAATATTCTAAATTATGTAGCGTTGAAAAGTTTGTTAGGAAACTTTCCTCATTTAAAATGAAGTAAAATGGAATTCCGTCTAGGCTGAGAGAGAGAGAGAGAGAGAGAGAGAGAGAGAGAGAGAGAGAGAGAGAGAGAGAGAGAACACTGACTGTGATTACCTAATTGTGTTTACGGGAAAGAGCCCAAAGCTCGTATCTTCCCGTCTCCTCATCGGTTCCATTTTAGACTTAGTCATACTTATCATACCTGTCCTTAAAACTATGGATTGAGATAGCATTAACTACCTCCTCGCTTAGCCAATTCCAATTATCAACTACTCTTACACTGAAAAAGTATTTCCTTACATCCTGCAAACAAGTTTTCTTACGAAGCTTCAAACTATGACCTCTAGTTCTAGAGCCAGCCGTATCAAAATATCGATCCCTATCCACTCTATCATAACCATGAAGGAATTTAAAGACTGTCACCATATCCCCCCTCAATCTTCTAGCTTCGAGTGATGGTAAGTCTAATTCCCTCAGCCTCTCATCATAACTGAGATTGCGTATTTCTGGCACCAGTTTCGTGGCATGTCTTTGAACTTTTTCAAGCTTAGCCATGTGCTTTTTCAAGTGCGGATTCCAATAGGGGGCTGCATATTCGAGTTTTGGCCTCACATAGGTTACATAAATATTTCTGAACATTTCCTTGTCCATGTGCCTGAAGGCTACCCTTACATTTGATAAGAATGCATATGCTGCCCTTTCTATGCCATTTATATGTATTTCTGGAGACAAATCTGCCAGTATGTTTACTCCTAGATCTCTCTCATTTTCTGTCTCTTGAAGTTGTACATTTTGAGGTATTGAATTTCATTAGCCACTTTTCTGACCATTCATGCAGATTATTTAGATCCTCCTGAAGTTCTCTACCAATGTTTTCGTTTTTTACTTTCTTCACAATCTTTGCATCATCTGCAAACATATTCATGAATGAATTTACAGACTCTGGTAGGTCATTTACATATACAAGGAACAAAAGTGGCCCTAAAACTGAACCCTGTGAAACGCCACTACTAACTCTTCTCCATTCAGACACCGAATGTCTTACTCTAACCCTCTGTTCCCTTCCTTCTAAGTAAGTTTTTATCCATTCCAAAACATTTCCACCTATTCTAGCCATTGCTTGCAGCTTCCTAATAAGTCTCCCGTGTGGAACAGTGTCAAACGCTTTCTGGAAGTCTAGGAATATGCAATCTGCCCAGCCCTCTCTTTCCTGTAAGATTCGGCTTACCTCATCATAAAATTCTAATAAGTTTGTTATTGTTGATCTACCTTCTCTGAAGCCATGTTGCCTCACTGACAAAAAGTTGAAGGATTCCAAGTGAAAAGAGATATGTTTCCTTAGTAGTTTCTCCATAACTTTGCAAACTATGCTGGTCAAGGAAACTGGCCTATAGTTCAGAGCCGTATCCCTCCTTCCCTTTTTGAAGATAGGTATCACATTTGCTTGTTTCCAGCATTTTGGAATCTCCCCTGACTCCAGTGACTTTTTAAATATGATACTTAGTGCCACTGATATTGAGTTTGCGCATTTTTTTAGCACATGAGGGGATATGTCATCAGGACCTGTAGCTTTATGAACATCTAAATCCATCAGCGCTTTGCATACCTTTGTGGCTGTAAGGTTGATGTTCTCTAATACCGGCCCTTGAGCTTCTATCTCTGCAATCTGAGGGGGTGGGGTATTTTCTACTGTAAATACTGACTGAAACTCCTTGTTCAATTCTTTGCAGATCTCTTCATCCGTCTCAGTGATACTTCCATCCGCTCTCTTTAGCCTTAAAACCTGTTCTTTTACCTTCAGTTTTCCTCTGATAAAGATGTGGAAAAGCTTAGGATTTTCTTTAGCCTTCCTGGTGATGTCCCTCTCATAGTCTCTCTCTGCCTCTCTCCTTTTACTTAGGTAGTCATTTCTTGCTCTTTTGTAGGTTTGCCAGGCATTTATGTTTTTTCTCCTCCTATACCTTTTCCAGCATTTGTCTCTCCACTCCTTAGCTCTTGTACACCCATTATCGAACCATTTCTCTCTGGCATGAATTACACCTACTTTGGTGATAGGTATGCAGCAATCTACTATCTTCCCATATTTCTCACAAAAGATGTCATACATTTCTTGTACAGATTTGTTGTACAATAAGGTTCTCCTGTCAATAACTGCAAAAAGCTCATTCATTTTGATGTAATCTCCTTTCGGATAGTTCTTCCTCATGTCTTCAGTGCCTCTACTCTCAGGCAGAATATCTTCAATGATATACTCCATCAACAACACACAGTGGGCACTCTTTCCAATTGGTGGTTCATACTCATTTTTTTTCAATATCCAACACATTATCTGTGAATACTAGATCAAGTAGTGATGGCTCATCCCCACCCCTGGCCCTCATTGGTTCCATTACATGTTGGTGTAGGAAATTCCTTTGTACGCAATCTAGGAATCTTGCCCCGAATGAGTCCTCACCACTGTGTGGGTCAAGATTTATCCAATCTATCTCTTTATGATTAAAATCTCCCATAATCAAAATCCTACATTTTTTCTCCCGTGCCATGTTAACAACTGAGTTTATGACTTCAATAGTACCTGTATGACTTTCCTCATAAACTTCAAGCCTATTTTGGTTCCTTGGTTATTATAATGCTCTCTGACCCAGTATTTATGCGAGTGACAAGAAATTCCTTGAACTCACTTTCTATAGCCAAGTTTATTTCTTCAACTTGAATCCTTTCACTTATGAGCAGTGCTATCCCTCCACCAGTCCTCTGAGATCTTTCAACCCTTAGTATTCTGAAGCCTTTAGGAAAAACTGTGACACTGTTTGTGTCCTCACTCAACTTAGTCTCTGTAATTGCTACTATATCTGCCTTACTGTTGTGAATCCTATCTTTTAATTCTACTGCCTTACCAGCTAATCCATCAGTATTTGTGTATAACAATCTTAATGAGGCCCCATCCCCTGATCTTCTGTCATTATCTTCTTTATCTCCCCTTTGTCTGGAAGAACTCTGAAATGAAAATTTTTCTTCTGTTCTTCATTTCTTTCCTCATTTAACCTTCTTGCCTCTTGCAACAAGTTTTTGATCTTTCCCATCTCTTCCTGTGTTCTGTATCGTCAAATGAACACTTCTTTGAATTCTTGAAGGTCTTTTAGACTTCTTTTTCTCAACAATATTTCCCTACATGTTTCCCCTCTCTCAAAGGTTACTTTTGTTGGTCTCGGCTTTCCTTCCCTCGAATATTTACCTAGTTGGTGCATGTTTACAATATCCTCAGGACCACAAACTACTCCAAGGTTTCTTATCAGGTCTACAACCCTGGCTTTATTTTCTTCAAGTCTCCCCTGCCATGTTGGCTCCTGGGATTCGCTTATGCCTGAGATTACCACTGTCTTCTCTTTATCAAGTGCTTGTTTGATGAGTGGGTTTGCCCTTTCCATCACAACGTCTTTCATCTTTTCGATTACTGTCTCTTTATAGTCAACTGTTTGTATGTTTTCCAGTGCCACCACCTTTACAGCCTCTTTTACTGCCACATTCCCCTTTAGTGCATCAGCAAAGGAAGTTTTCATGGCATCATTGTTCCATATTCAGCTCCTGGAACTCTTTTCTGAACTGTTCAATGTTTTCCTTAATCTGGACATTCCAAGCAGCAATCTCGTCTCTCTCAGAAGAGAGCAGTGAACTAACATCTAATTCCTTTAGGTTGTCATTCAGCTGTTTGTTTTTATCTTCTTGTTTAGAAATTCTAGTTTCTAGTTGACTCTTTTCCCCTTCCAGCTTCTTTATTCTTTTTTCTAGTTCCTTTCTCTCCTGCCCTTGTGCTTTATTTGCTTCCTCCAAAGATCTTATTTCCTCTCTGAGTGTTTCATTCTCTTTCATTTCTCCATCCATATTCCGAATTTTATAATCAAGGCTTATAACCATTGCCTCTAAATTCTTGATTTTCTGTTTAAGTCTCCTAGCACCCCCCCCTGCGCTACCCCGGGTCCTCACCCCCCGACCCAGGTGGGTGGGGGAGGAGGTTTGGGACAGAGATGGCCTCATTTTTATGTTCTCCCTCTCACAGAATATAGAAAGAAAAAGAGAGAGAGAAAAAAAGAGAGAAAAACTTTTATTTAAGCTTCACACAGAATTTTTATATCTCAATATAAGTGCTATTTAGTGACTCAATTTATCTCTTTTCTGGTACACACATCTTAACTTAAAAATTTGACTGTGGTAATTTAAGGATAAAAAGAAAAAGCAAACAACAACAAGTCAAACCTGAAGGAAAATTCAAATTTGTGTCTGAGGAGGCACCCACCTGTTTCTGCTATATATTCTTCCTAACTGATAACTCACTTGCTAACCAAGATATGTTATCACAGGATTAGACTTTACATTTAACTCAATATATATACAAAATAAAAAAAATAGTATAAAGAGAATATATATATATATATATATATATATATATATATATATATATATATAATATATATAAGAGAAAGCTAAAAAAAACAAAAAATGAAGAAAAATAAGACAGCTGTGCTTCTTGGCAACATAACTTAGTACTAATGACAGGTGTATTATAGGTATATATTTAATTATTCAATTATTTCGTGTATAAAAATAACTATCAAATTAATATAAATGGGAAGGATACTGATTTTAACAATATATGGAACCACTGGATCAGGTAAACAGCTGTAAGAGCTCTCCCCAATATACACAAAAAATTAGGTATGGTGATGTGATGGCTTCACCTCTGGCAACTCTTCTAAACTTCCTTCGAGGCAGAACAGAACATCTTCTGCTCTTTCCCTCTTGAAAGTGTTCTCAGTCTTTTCCTTTAATATTCTTGGACAGTCTCGTTACACAACAAATGTCATTTTTTACTCACAATACCCTACAGGATTGTCGTATGTAGGGAAATATTGCTAGTTTATTATATAAGTCTTGGTCACTCAAAAACACGAGGAAAAATGTAAGAGATGCTGAATGTGTGTGTGTCTGATGCCGCCATGTGTGTGTGTGTGTGTACCGAATGTGATTACCTAATTGTGTTTACGGGAAAGAGCCCAAAGCTCGCATCTTCACGTCTCCTCATCGGTTCCATTTTAGACTTAGTCATACTTATCATACCTGTCCTTAAAACTATGGATTGAGATAGCATTAACTACCTCCTCGCTTAGCCAATTCCAATTATCAACTACTCTTACACTGAAAAAGTATTTCCTTACATCCTGCAAAGAAGTTTTCTTACGAAGCTTCAAACTATGACCTCTAGTTCTAGAGCCTAGCCATATCAAAATATCGATCCCTATCCACTCTATCATAACCATGAAGGAATTTAAAGACTGTCACCATATCCCCCCTCACTCTTCTAGCTTCGAGTGATGGTAAGTCTAATTCCCTCAGCCTCTCATCATAACTGAGATTGCGTATTTCTGGCACCAGTTTCGTGGCATGTCTTTGAACTTTTTCAAGCTTAGCTATGTGCTTTTTCAAGTGCGGATTCCAAAAGGGGGCTGCATATTCGAGTTTTGGCCTCACATAGGTTACATAAATATTTCTGAACATTTCCTTGTCCATGTGCCTGAAGGCTACCCTTACATTTGATAAGAATGCATATGCTGCCCTTACTATGCCATTTATATGTATTTCTGGAGACAAATCTGCCAGTATGTTTACTCCTAGATCTCTCTCATTTTCTGTCTCTTGAAGTTGTACTCCAGCCACCGAGTAGTCAAGCTTGGGCCTTCTTGCACTTGTACCCATTCTCATTACCTTACATTTTGAAGTATTGAATTTCATTAGCCACTTTTCTGACCACTCATGCAGATTATTTAGATCCTCCTGAAGTTCTCTACCATTGTTCTCGTTTTTTACTTTCTTCACAATCTTTGCATCATCTGCAAACATATTCATGAATGAATTTACAGACTCTGGTAGGTCATTTACATATACAAGGAAGAAAAGTGGCCCTGAAACTGAACCCTGTGGAACACCACTACTAACTCTTCTCCATTCAGACACTGAGTGTCTTACTCTAACCCTCTGTTCCCTTCCTTCTAAGTAAGTTTTTATCCATTCCAAAACATTTCCACCTATTCTAGCCATTGATTGCAGCTTCCTAATAAGTCTCCCATGTGGAACAGTGCCAAACGCTTTCTGGAAGTCTAGGAATATGCAATCTGCCCAGCCCTCTCTTTCCTGTAAGATTCGGCTTACCTCATCATATAATTCTAATAAGTTTGTTACTGTTGATGTGTGTGTGTGTGTATGTGTGTGTGAGTATGTATATAATATATATATATATATATATATATATATATATATGTGTGTGTGTGTGTGTGTGTGTGTGTGTGTGTGTGTGTGTGTGTGTGTGTGGAGAGAGAGAGAGAGAGAGAGAGAGAGAGAGAGAGAGAGAGAGAGAGAGAGAGAGAGAGAGAGAGAGAGAGACTGACTCAGTCTGTGCTAGATCTGACGTTGACCAGTTGTTTATGAGGGTAGGGAGATGGCATGAGAAAGAGGGAGATTTACCTATAGAGGGGACTTGGAGATGGGTAATCTCCATGCTGTAGGCCAGATGCTGGAGGGGGAAGAGAGGTAGCTATGAGCGGGACTACAAATAAATATTAGAGGGGATTGATATGGGAGAGTCCATGACAGTAGTAGAGGGGAGAGAGAGAGAGAGAGACTTGGTTAAGGGGACTCATTGCTGCTTGCTGGAGTAGTAGAGGAAAGAGAGGGAAATAACTTTCGAGGGGAACTAGATTGGGGACTCCATGCTATAGTCCAGATTAGAGAAGAGGTGGTAGTAGATGGGAGAGCGATTGCTATAGAGGGGGACTAAAATTAGGGGACTCCCTGCTGTAATTCAGATATTAGCGGAGAAAGAGAGAGAAATGTAGGGGAACTCCGTACCTTTGGCTCAAGTAGAGAGGTAGAGATAGCTAAAGAGAGGGACTAGAATGGGGGACTCCCTACTGTAGTCCAAATAGTAGAAAACTGAAGAGAGAGAAATGGTAGAGGGGACTAAATGCTGTGAACTTGTACTAATGACGGGGACATCTACCTACAAAAGGGGTATATTATGGGTTCTGTAAAGGGGGCAGAGACGCAAGGGGAACAGGTGAAGGATAACCATAGAGAAAGGATTAAAAATAAGGAAAGTTGTAAAATAAGCTTTAGTCCGTGTTTGCTCATATTACCTAGGCCTATGGCTGAGAAAAAAATTCCATTATTTCTGTCGACATTCCTGTGGGATTTGAACTTATATGTTTGGGATTACAAGTGATTTTTAGGGGGTTTAGAAGCTAAAATACAGGTATTTAGCGTGTATGCGTGCGTGTGAATGTGTATACGTGTGTGTATGTATGTGGATTATTGTATTAATATATTACCATACATTTGCATTAAAATCTCATTTTTGTCTATTTTGGATTACAAATATGTGGTGGGTTTGGATCCCGAAATGATGGTGTTTTTAACGTGTGTGTGTGAGTTTGTGATTGTGTATGTGTATGTATGAGTGTGGAGTATGGTCTTAATAAATTCCCATATATTGGCTAGAGTTTTGTGCTCTTAACTATTACAGTTTCAATTTTATGAACATTTTTTTTTATATTAGAGTACTTAATTGTTACATACTTTTATGTAACATATTGTCATCTGAGCTGTTTCGGTAGAACATCATTGGAAGTGTATGGAGTCAGTAGTGGAATAGTAGTTGATGATTTTGAATGTGATACTTATGAAATAGTAATAATTATAATGATGATGATGATAATGAAATACTAATATTTAAATTAGTAATACTACTATTACTGCTACTATTACTACTACTACTAATAATAATGATAATAATAATAATAATAATAATAATAATAATGAAGATAATTATGACGATAGTATCAATAAAAATTGTACTAATCTACCACGACTATTGCTACTACTAGTTCTAATAATAATAATAATAATAATAATAATAATAATAATAATAATAATAATAACAATAATACCTGGAAGGATGAGTGTCTGTGTCTATACATTAAAGAGGGAATGCAAGGGTGTCAAGCTATGCTAAGTGCATTTCTCTAATGACATATTTAAAGAACTGCAAAACAGTCAGCTGATTTGTTTTGTAAAACACATTCCTAGAAAGTGCACTTAACATAGTGGGAGTCTCTTGCATTCTGTCTTAATGTACAAATACATATTTGCATTGAATGATAATAATAATAATGATAATAATAATAATAATAATAATATTATTATTATTATTATTATTATTATTATTAGTAGTAGTAGTAGTAGTAGTTTTAGTAGTAGTAGTAGTAGTAGCAGCAGTAGTAGTAGTAGTAGTAGTAACAGTATTATGACTATAATAATAGTAATAATGATTAGAGTTTTATATTGGTAATAATGTTAATTATAATAATAAAGATAATAATAATAATAATAATAATGATGATACTTTTGATACTATGCTTATAAAGAGCCATAAAGCTGTCAATTATTTATTTTTATCTGGCAGTCATTTTATCAAACAATATGTTTTATATATATTCTGATTATATTGCCTATAAAATAGTTCTAATTAAAATAAAAAATAGATATAAATAATAAAGAGATGCAAAATACAGACGTGAACACCTGTAGCACTGTAGTAGACTTATCCTGACAGGTACTTATCATAAGTCACCAACTTTGTCACTCGTTGGTGCCATCAAAGCAGTGCCAAATTCTACTGTAATTCACAGTGCCACACCATCATTGCCTCAAATACTGCCTTGTAGTAGAATATAATAAAAATAAGTTTTATAATAATACACACGATATAAAAAGACACAAATAATAATACAGAGTTGGCTAAGAGTAAGTATTCAGTTCCCTAAGTCGCGTTGGTATAAAAGAGTACCAACTGCAAAGGGTGGGTCAAATGTAGGTCAGTACAAAGTCCCTAAGTCGCATTGATGTTAAAGAGTAGCGAGCATTAGGAAGGGCCTCAGAGAAGTAATCCCTCAAACAGGAGGAAGGAAAAACTGAAAACTACACCTACTTTTGGCCCACCCTTGTATAAAAGCTAGGAGCAGCATAAAAAAGAAAGAAAGTAGAAATATATAAATATTAAGACAAGAGATCATTTTCTATTATTTTGAAGAGAATGTCATGTTAATAATTTAAATAATGGAGAGACAAATATTAGAAATATATCAATTATGATAATAATATTAATTAATAATAATGATAATAATTTAATTTGATTACTAATATCGTTATTATAATAATTATTGCAACTACTGTCATCTAATATTATTACGTGTTATTATTATTATTATTATTATATTTATCATTATTATTATGCTTATTATTCTGTGTCTAAAAAGAGAATAGAAATACTTGTAACCAAAATTAAGCGACAGCAATGATTTTTGTATATATTATATGTGAACCTATATTATTCAATACTACTTTCAATTTTATAATAATAATAATAATAATAATAATAATAATAATAAACACCATGAAGCAAAATCCAATTAGGTAAAAGAAGCTTCAGTTCTATAAAGTTTGCAATATGGCTTCTTCGAGCTTCGATACTGTCCTTGAAGCAATTTCAAGAGAGAGAGAGAGAGAGAGAGAGAGGAGAGAGAGAGAGGAGAGAGAGAGAGAGAGAGAGAGAGAGAAATAAAAGTAAAATATTGATCAGCATCAAAGAAGGTTTCTCGCCAAAGGCATGAAATGGCTTCTTATATCTTCTTTAACAGAGACCAGATGAGCCTCAAGACTTCCAGGTATAGTCATTTTCACACACACACACACACACACACACACATGAACACACATACATGCACACACACTCACACGCAATATCTGCTATGGAAATATGAAAATGTAATTTCAATTCAGCCCCGCAAGATACATACGTGTATGCGCGCGCGTACACACACATATACATCATACTGAATATCTTCTCTTAGCTTCCAAAAGCAGTGTACATTTACTCAGGATTTCAAACTTCTAGCACTATCACACACACACACACACACACACACACACACACACACACACACACACACACACACACACACACACAAAGATTGTGAAGAAAGTAAAAAACGAGAACAATGGTAGAGAACTTCAGGAGGATCTAAATAATCTGCATGAGTGGTCAGAAAAGTGGCTAATGAAATTCAATACCTCAAAATGTAAGGTAATGAGAATGGGTACAAGTGCAAGAAGGCCCAAGCTTGACTACTCGGTGGCTGGAGTACAACTTCAGGAGACAGAAAATGAGAGAGATCTAGGAGTAAACATATTGGCAGATTTGTCTCCAGAAATACATATAAATGGCGTAGTAAGGGCAGCATATGCATTCTTATCAAATGTAAGGGTAGCCTTCAGGCACATGGACAAGGAAATGTTCAGAAATATTTATGTAACCTATGTGAGGCCAAAACTCGAATATGCAGCCCCCTTTTGGAATCCGCACTTGAAAAAGCACATAGCTAAGCTTGAAAAAGTTCAAAGACATGCCACGAAACTGGTGCCAGAAATACGCAATCTCGGTTATGATGAGAGGCTGAGGGAATTAGACTTGCCATCACTCGAAGCTAGAAGAGTAAGGGGGGATATGGTGACAGTCTTTAAATTCCTTCATGGTTATGATAGAGTGGACAGGGATCGATATTTCGATATGGCTGGCTCTAGAACTAGAGGTCATAGTTTGAAGCTTCGGAAGAAAACTTGTTTGCAGGATGTAAGGAAATACTTTTTCAGTGTAAGAGTAGTTGATAATTGGAATTCGCTAAGCGAGGAGGTAGTTAATGCTACCTCAATCCATAGTTTTAAGGACAGGTATGATAAGTATCACTAAGTCTAAAAATGGAACCGATCAGGAGACGGGAAGATACGAGCTTTGGGCTCTTTCCCGTAAACACAATTAGGTAATCACAATTAGGTAATCACACACACACACACACACACACACACACACACACACACACACACACACACATATATATATATTCTCAGGTAATGTTGCATAATAATCTAGCTTCCTAAAGTAATGTATATTTTCACTCAAGATTCCAAGATAAGTTTATATTCACATACACTAAAAATATTCTTCGAGAGCTACGTGAATCTCACTTAAGACTGCAAGACACTATACATCACATATCCCTCACTATTTCAAGATAAACATATCTTCAGACACATACTCAAAATCTTCCCCAAGAGATGTGTAAATATATTTCAAGACTGCAAGACACTATGCATCAAATATCCTTTTGAAGATATATTTCAAGACTGCAAGACACTATGCATCAAGTATCCTTTTGAAAATATGTTTCAAGACTGCAAGACACTATGCATCAAATATCCTTTTGAAAATATATTTCAAGACTGCAAGACACTATGCATCAAATATCCTTTTGAAAATATGTTTCAAGACTGCAAGACACTGCATCATATATCCTTTTGAAAATATATTTCGGGACTGTAAGACACTATGCATCATATATCCTTTTGAAAATATATTCCAAGACTGCAAGACACTATGCATCAAATATCGTTTTGAAAATATGTTTCTAGACTGCAAGACACTATGCATCAAATATCCTTTTGAAAATTAGGCTATTCAGGAGGGACATTTTCCATCGAGGCAACCAGGTTCTTCTTCAACGATGAGTGTGGGCAAAAAGCGATTTTAGGCACGTCATATAAGCATTCACTTTACTTAGATCGTTTCCATTGTGGCGCAGTGGCAGCAACTGGGACTGGAAATATACCGGCCACAGGTTCGATCATGGCCTGGGGTTGGATTAGTTTTTTTTTTTATTTATTCAGATAACTGTGCCTGGGGACATGTGCACATGGGCACTCCCAGTGATATTGCAGTTGATAAACATTACAATCTATTTGGTTATGTGTAACTAAAATAATAGAATTTGTAATTAATTTTCAATATCATAGCAAGTAATTAATGATAAAATATAGTGTAATAATTGATTGATGGCAGAAGAGCACTCTGCGATTATTAATTAAGAGTAATATATTATGGTTTACATGTATTAATAGCAGATGAGCACTCTGCGATTATTGATTAAGAGTAATATTTGTAACAATATTTTTCAATAGCCCTTGTTGAGTGCTATCATCTAAGTTAAATTTCCACTTACCCACAGTACCACTGCAGACAAATTGAAGCAGATATAGTTGGATTAGCTTTTACTGTCCCATTTAGATGGGGATCATTGCTTTCCTATAGGTCTGTTTGAGTAATCACCCACTCTATGGAAATTACTAGGCCCTTGTGATTGGAAAGGGGGCTTGAGCACTAGCTGCATGGTGGGTATATAGCTGGGCTTTTTGATGTGGTTGTCCCTTGCCTCTGTCTTTTACTAGAGACCTTTAACCATTAAATGAGTTTTCATTCACTGCACTTTAAATGAATCACTTTAGCTTTTGGTTCATATACGTCAGTTTAACAAGCAATCATTCATGGCGAGTGTTCACTTCAGTCGTTCACTCGTAAGAGTGTTCAACTTCACCTAGGGTCACTCACGTAAATGTTCAGCATCACCTAGGGTCGTTCACCAGAGCACTTGCTTCACTTAGGTCGTGCACCTGAATTTTCCGCTCATATAGGGTCGTTCTTGCTAGAGTTCACTTGCCTTTGGGTCATTCATCCTAGCATTCACACGAGCGTTCATTTCACTTACATCATTTAGGGTCGCTCATGCAAGTGTTCACTTGACTTTGGGTCGTTCATACCAGCGTTCACTTCACTTTGGGGGTTCACAGGAACGTTCATTTCACGTAGGTCATTCACACTAACATACAAGTTACTTTAGGGTATTCGCTCCAATTTGTGTTCACACGAGTACTCGCTCCACCTTGTTCCTACTTGCAACCGTTCACATCATCAGTTACGTTCATTTTGAGTCCGTACACTGGGCGTTCACTTCATCTTTGATCATTCTTCAGGATGACACTGGTTATTGACGAGAGCGTTTACGTCACCACTGGTCGTTCACCCGAGTGTTCACTTCATTTTAGTCTTTCAAACAAGAGTTCACTTCGCTTAGCTCATTCTCGTCAGCATTAGACTCTCTCGATTTGTTCACGTAGGAGTTCACTTACTTCACCTTTGGTCATATACACGAGCGTTCACATCAGTTTGTGTTCACGAAGCTTTCAGTTCACCCAGCTTCGTTTTCACAAGCTTTCGGTTCTTCGTAGACATCCATCTTTTGCTTAGTTCCCTCGCGTTCACATACATCATAGCTCCGACTGTAATAATGGCACCGTGGCATAGTGGTGACGCTCACGACTTTGATTCTTCAAGTCGAGAGTTCACAACCTGCCACGGTCAGAGGTTAGAGAAGGCATGCACTTAGGGTAACGGTGACACTTACCAAAACTAGAGTCCTTCGCAAGAAGGCATCCTCCTAACCCTTAGTAGAATAAGGAGTCCGTGACGTAAAACCAATGCCTGCGTGTCCATGGCTCCATGTAATACTCAAGATCCTAACAATAAAAAAATAAATCATGGCACTTATTCGTCTCTTTTTTTTTTTTCCCAAGACTTGTTTACGATCCCCTCAGCCCTGTCGAGGGGAAATAAGATTCAATTTATTCCCCTCTTGACAGTAGCTCAGAAAACCCCCCTCGAAGGGGATTACAAATGATTCTTTGATTAGGCTTCTAACGAATGGTGTTGACGGTCTGTCAAGAATGTGCAGGGACGATTTTCTACGTTGAACTTTATTTATTTAGTATTCTTGTGTTTATTTGTTTGCTTATATACTTGTTTATTTATATATACAAATATACATTGATTTATTTGTATATTAGTATAGTTATGTACTTGTTTAACAATTTATTTATGAGTATATATATATATATATATATATATATATATATATATATATATATATATATATATTTATATTATATATATATATATATATATATATATATATATATATATATATATATATATATATATATGTATATGTGTGTGTGTGTGTGTGTGTAGCTATTTAGGTCTTTATGTGTGTATTAATTCTGTTATTTAATAATATTTCTCTATACGTCAACGATGTACAAACTTGCTATTATATTTATATAGCTATATATATATATATATATATATATATATATATATATATATATATATAGATATAGAGAGAGAGAGAGAGAGAGAGAGAGAGAGAGAGAGAGAGAGAGAGAGAGAGAGAGAGAGAGAGAGAGAGAGAGAGAGAGAGAGAGAGAGAGAGAGAGAGAGAGAGAGAGAGTCATGTATTTTGTCTACATCAGTTCTTCATATGATATTTAGTTTATATTTACTGACGGAGAGAGAGAGAGAGAGAGAGAGAGAGAGAGAGAGAGAGAGAGAGAATTAAAAATGCATAGCCGAAACTACGAGGAAATAATTTATTGCAGTGGAACTAAAGTTTTCGTTCCTCTTCTGCTGTTTCCCAAATGCCACCCGTTAACACACACACACACACACACACACACACACACGCGCGCGCGCAGAATTTATCCATCCTCTCAGCATATACTTAAAGATGAACCCAATAAACAGTGAACACACGCACACACATATATACAGATTTATCTCTAGAAATGCATATAAATGTTACGGTAAAGGCAACATATGCTTTCTTAACGAACTTAAGGATGGCTTCTGGGCATGCGGACAATGGAATATACAGAAGTATTTGCATGACTTATATGAGGCCTAAGCTGGAATATGCAGCACCCATCTGGAATCTGCACTTGAAAAGAGAATATAAATGAATTTAAGAAATTTCACAGAAATACATCGAAGCTATTAGCAGAGATACGTAATCTCAGGTATGAGGAAAGGCTGAAGGAGTTACACTTTCTCACTAGAAGATAGAGGGGAATATGGCGATTTTTTTTTTTTTTTTAATTCTTTCATGGTTCTGACAGTGTGGATAAGGAGTAATATTTTGATACAGCTAGGTCTAGAGTTAGATGTCTTAGCTTGAAGCATCTTAGGGAAATAGTTGATAAGAGAGGAAACAGTAAATGCACTCATAGTTTAAGGATAGAAATTATATATTAGGGTGTGAAAATGAAACTGATCAGATGATGGGGTGCTACGAGCATAGAGCTCTTTTCCTTAAGCACAGTTAGGTAAACACGTACATCCATGAACAAGTACGCACACGCGCTCACCTCGCATCCTCTCAACTACAACTTCCTTCCAATCAAATTCTTGAAAATGATCTTCATGAAACATGAACACACACACATGCACTCACACGTACGCACACACGCGCACTCACATACACACATTTTCACATCCCTTCCACAGATACATAAAGCTAAAGACTCAGGAAAAAAAATCAATCAATTATTACACTATATTTTGTTCTTAATTACTTGCTGTGATATTTAAAATTAATTTCAAATTCTATTGATATTTTATTTATGCATAACCAAATAGATTGTAATGTATAACAACTGCAATATCACTGGGAGTGCCCAGGTGCACGTCCCCATGTACAGTTATCTGAATAAATAAAAAAAGTAAGCACACACACACACGCACACACACACATATATAAACACACACACACACAAATCTCTCCATCCTCTCACCAAATGAAACTGGAGACTTTGAGGAAACAGAAACGAGTGAGTAAATCTTTTTCTCT
>JAXCGZ010008390.1:0-2500 GCA_037179515.1 Halocaridina rubra
GAGAGAGAGAGAGAGAGAGAGAGAGAGAGAGAGAGAGAGAGAGAGAGAGAGAGAGAGAGAGAGAGAGAGAGAGAGAGAGAGAGAGAGAGAGAGAGAGAGAGAGACATGGGTCTTAAGATGTCAGACTGGACAATAGTGAATACTTGAGTTTAGAAGGGCTCAGCATGCTTGACCCTTCGATATTTTATGCACATCAGGAAAATATCTGAGAGGGGCTGTTGATTTGCTTTTGCATTTATTTACTATGAGTGTGCGTGTATATATATATATATATATATATATATATATATATATATATATATATATATATATATATATATATATATATATATATATATATATATATATATATATATATATATATATATATATATATATATACACGCACACACACACGCACACACGCATACACACATACACACACACATGAGGGCAACATGGCTTCAGAGAAGGTAGATCAACAGTAACAAACTTATTAGAATTTTATGATGAGGTAAGCCGAATTTTACAGGAAAGAGAGGGCTGAGCAGATTGCATATTCCTAGACTTCCAGAAAGCGTTTGACACTGTTTCACATTGGAGACTTATTAGGAAGCTGCAAGCAATGGCTAGAATAGGTGGAAATGTCTCGGAATGGATAAAAACTTACTTAGAAGGAAGGGAACAGAGGGTTAGAGTAAGACACTCAGTGTCTGAATGGAGAAGAGTTAGTAGTGGAGTTCCACAGGGTTCAGTTTTAGGGCCACTTTTGTTCCTTGTACATGTAAATAACCTACCAGAGTCTGTAAATTCATTCATGAATATGTTAGCAGATGATGCAAAGATTGTGAAGAAAGTAGGAAACGAGAACAATGGTAGAGAACTTCAGGAAGATCTAAACAGTCTGCATGAGTGGTCAGAAAAAATGGCTAATGAAATTCAATACTTCAAAATGTAAGGTAATGAGAATGGGTACAAGTGCAAGAAGGCCCAAGTTTGACTACTCGGTGGCTGGAGTACAAACTTCAAGAGACAGAAAATGAGAGAGATCTAGGAGTAAACATACTTGCAGATTTGTCTCCAGAAATACATATAAATGGCATAGTAAGGGCAGCATATGCATTCTTATCAAATGTAAGGGTAGCCTCCAGGCACATGGACAAGGAAATGTTCAGAAATATTTATGTAACCTATGTGAGGCCAAAACTCGAATATGCAGCCCCCTTTTGGAATCCGCATTTTGAAAAAGCACATAGCTAAACTTGAAAAAATTCAAAGACATGCTCGAAACTGGTGCCAGAAATACGCAATCTCAGTTATGATGAGAGGCTGAGGGAATTACTCTTACCATCACTCGAAGCTAGAAGATTGAGGGGGGATATGGTGACAGTCTTTAAATTCCTTCATGGTTATGATAGAGTGGATAGGGATCGATATTTTAATATTGCTGGCTCTAGAATTAGAAGTCATGGAACCGATCAGGAGACGGGAAGATACGAGCTTTGGGCTCTTTCCCGTTAAACACAATTAGGGAATCACAATTAGGTAATCACACACACACACACACACACACACGCGGACACACACACACACACACACACACACACACACATATATATATATATATATATATATATATATATATATATATATAATATATATAAATATAAATAAATGGATATTCCCCCAGAGAGAGGGGGGGTAAGAATATTTCCTCCGTGTTCCCCTGCGTATTGTAAAACTCGACTGAATGGGGCGGAGCCATGGGACTGGAAATCCCCTCCTCTGTATTTCCCACAAATAGTCAAAGTATTTTCATTGACTCTACCAGCCCCCTTATAAGGGGGAATATGACTTTGGTATATGGATGGATGGATGATTGGATATGGCTACGTAAGGAAATTGAAAGAAAAATTTTGAGATCGTTAGTACTTAGTACTTTCAAGTGTATTACTTATCTTCAGAGGAAAGTACTAAGTACTATGGATTTCAAAAATTTCTATCAATTTCCTCACTTAGCCATATCCATGCACATTTACAAAATTCACATGCTGTTTTGTGAAATAACATCATATATATATATATATATATATATATATATATATATATATATATATATATATATATATATATATATATATATATATATATATATATGGTAAGAAAATGCCCATTAAAGAAAACAACGAAAAAATATTTGAAGTACTTATTAATTTCGTGACCTTGTCTGGTCACTTTCTCAAAGCACAATGAACTTTGAGAAGGTACTTTGAAAAACAAAAGAAAATGGAATTTCTTGTCAAAGAAAATATCTTTTTCTCAATCAACTAGGGCTAACTTGCCAATGGCCCGTATTTACTATTTTTGTGCACTTGACCACTGAGCTGCTTCGGCTACGAGAGTACGACTACTTATACTTGATAAAAAAAAAAAATCCTTTGGCCTAAGGAACAAAACAAGGATATTTTGATACTCATAACCAGGGGTCCCAGAATTGTCCTTTTTTTTCCCATACTTGTCC
>JAXCGZ010008390.1:5000-12500 GCA_037179515.1 Halocaridina rubra
TGAGAATGTTGTAGTAAGAAATGCAATTAGCTATGCTTATTACATATCGTTTCATGGCAGCTCTTTCGTTATTCTTATATATACGTTTCAAATAGATAAACTATGTCACTTCTTATGATCTACAACTACCTTACAGTGCCAATATATCTGGCACTGCCCAAATGCATCCTACAGCTTCATTAAAATATATTTAATTTTGTGTTCCACAGATGACATCATCTAAATAACAATCTTGAGAGCTGTTGCGCTTTCTATATTGAGTATGTCCTTCAAGAACCTGTCTCTCATCATGGACCATTCTGCACGCGCGTGCACACACATACATGCTTATACACACATATACATACACACATACGCACATATACACACATTCACTATACGAGAAAGTAGTTAATACTAACAGCATTCATAATTTTAAAAACAACTTTGACAAGCATCATTGAGTTTGAAAATAGAACCCATCAGGAGACGGGGAGCTACGAGCATAGGGTTTTTTCCCATACGTACAAATAAGTAATTACAATCAAGTTAGTACACACGCACACACATACACACACACTCACACACACAGTTTTAAGGACAGGTATGATAAGTATCACTAAGTACAAAATGGAACCGATCAGGAGACGGGAAGATACGAGCTTTGGGCTCTTTCCCGTAAGCACAATTAGGAAATCAAAATTAGGTAATCACACACACACACACACACACACACACACACACACACACACACATACACACACACACACACACGGAAAATTTTCTATAACTACTTCGCTACATGTTTAAAGTTCCTTGCAACATATCATCTGCGGATATATTTTTTGCCCCTAATCGGATTCGAACCTAGGACATACTTAATATTCCATTAGTCTGCATAAGGCGTTAGAGACTACACGCTAATGGACCGTCAAGGGGAGATATGAGTCCTATTTCCAAAGGTGATAATGCATCCATTAAGACTATATTATTTTTGTTTAAAGGGATAATGGAGCTTCATATGAAAAGGAAAGAAATGACTTGGTAAGACGGAATACGTTTTGTGTCACTGTCCCTATTTGGGGGGTGGACACAGATGGATTGGAGCTGGGGATTAAGGCTGGAGGTAGGACGGTCTTTCGTTGGAATGAAAAAAAAAAAAATTGGAATAATGAGATTTTATTTTTTATACGTTTTATGTGTCATTATTATTCTCTCTTAATTGAGTGGACATACATAGTAGATAGTGAAAAAAAGGATATCCTTCCTAACGTCCCGCGGTGGACGTAAGACGAATAATAGATTTTTATATATCTGACGCCCTGCATTCACTTGTAAATTATTTTTTTTAATAAATAAAATAATGCATCGTTTTATGTGTCAAGTAGTCACCGTGGCTCAAGCGGTAGCGTCCACGACTCTGAGGCGTCAGGTCGAGGGTTCGCGCCCCGTCACGGTCTGAGGTTAGCAAGGGCATGCACTCAGGGTAACGATTACATCTGCCAAAACAAGTCCTTCGCAAGAAGGCAACCGTCCTAGCCCTTGGTAGAAAAGGGAGCCCGTTCGAAAAGGGGTGGACACAAATATGTCGTAGCCTAAGGATGAAGGTTGGATGCCCTCCCTAACACCCCGCGATGGGATTCAACCAACATTAGTCTCATCTCTATTCAAGCATTCCCTCATAGAGCTGCTTGGGACCCCCAAAGCAATGTTCTTGTTCCGGTTTTACGTCACGGACTCCCTTTTCAACCAAGAGCTAGGACAGATGCCTTCTTGCAAAAGACTTGTTTTGGCAGATGTAATCGTTACCCTGAGTGCATGCCCTTGCTAACCTCAGACCATGACGGGACGCAAACCCTCGACCTGACGCCTCAGAATCGCGGACGTTATCGTTTGAGCCACGGTGACTACGGACCCCCCAAAGCAATGTATATCTTAATAAACTAAAAAGAGACCTAGCATGGGTTGAGAACCCCCTGATGTTCTTAAATTGCCTCGGCCATGACATGACACATTTTTAGTACGTGTTGATAATATACGATGCATTCTTGTGAGGAAAAAAGTGCAAAATGCTGCAAAAATTTCTGTAAAGATATTTTGTATTTTTTTTTCCAACAAAACATAATTTTTCATTCTAAATTTATTTAATAGCGTGATTGATTCGTATATAATGATGTTTGTAATTGCAGAATCATATGAGCAAGGTCAAGATCCGCTGGTAGGCGGGTCATGTAGGGGTCAAATGAAGGCCCTAGGAAGACTGAAGGGCGCCCTACATCTGCTACTCCTAACGGTTTTTATCACCTATAGTTGCTTATTCACCCTTTCCTACCTTAACCAGTTCCGCCCTGAGGCTCTTCCAGCACCCATACCTGCTCTGCCACTCGATTCAACCTGGATCAACAATGACGCCATTAAAAAAGATGGCCGTCCTGGAATGAGTCTATCTCAAGGAGACATCTTCACTTATGGAGGAAATTCATTGCAAAAAGAAGCTTTATTAGAGAAATTTGACGATGGCGGAAATATCCGATTAATATCACAGCTGGAAGGTAGTCTCAGGGGAAACTTGGAAGACGAAACTGTTGAAAATGAGGCAGATAATGGAAAAAAGAACGGTGAAAAGAATAAGGAAAACTTTTCCAAGAAAAATAAGAAAAAGGAAAATGTGTGGCCCATTGTGCTAGAACCATCGGACGGTGCATTTTTGTACGAGATTAACCTAAGCGAATATTCAAAGGAGGTAAGTTAACTGTTATTATCCTATTTTGTCTTTCTAGAGTCAAATTCTAGAAAAAAAAAATTTCAAGTACCTAAAAATAAACTATGCAGATATAAAGTAAAAAAAAATACGGAACTCTTTATATCACTGTCAATTCCAATCATGGGGTGGACATAGATAGTGGGGTTGAGAAATTCCGGCTAGATGTCCTTCCTAACGCTCAAGGGTGGGCTCGATTGCGGGTCTGTCAACTCCTCAGTCGAGTATTTTAACCATCCGGCTGCCGTGGTTCCTAATGCAGCAGGTCGACACATGGCAACAACCGCCCGTTGCGATACTACAGCTGAAGATCTTTTGGATTTATATAAGACTGACCAGGTCAGCTTGGTGATAAGTTTCTCTTCAGTTACGTTTCTTTTTCTATGCCTAAATAAACACCGAATATTATTTTCATATTCGTCACACATCTCTTACTATCCCTTCACATCTGACAAGTCACAACACTTTTCCATCTCCGTTTCTCTTTGCTTTATGTTCTTCATGCCAAAGCCAGATGAGGGTAATATCATTTGGCCATCCTGCTTTCACACATAAGAAAAATTAACCCACATAATTGGAAATGCTAACCCAAGGTCCTCGGTTTTACTTGTTAATTTATATATAGTTTCCCATAGAAATTCATATTTGCCTATTTAATACTTTTGACAGGACCAGAGCATTCTGAAATCTCGTCTAGACGTCATGGTGGATAGAGCTAAGTTGGTTGGGAAAGTCTGCAGGAACCAACCTCATCATCTGCATAAGCCAAGTGGAGCGAATCATCTCGTCTGGGACACCAAACATCATCCAAATATTGTCTGGTGTCCTAATTATAAGGTAAGCTTTTCGCTACTTGTAATAATGGTACGAAGCAAGGAGAAAAAACATACAAACATACATACATACATACATCCATGCATCCATTCATTTATTCATCCATCCATCCATTCATTCATACATACATACATACATACATACATACATACATACATACATACATACATACATACATACATGCATCCATCCATTTATTCATCCATCCATCCAGCCATTCATTCATACATACATACATACATACATACATACATACATACATACATACATACATACATACATACATACATACATACATACGTCCATGCATCCACGCATCCATCCATTTATTCATCCATCCATCCATTCATTCATACATACATACATACATACATACATACATACATACATACATACATACATACATACATACATACATACATACATACATATATACATACATGCATACATACATACATATGTGATTCAAGCGAAGAGAGAACTCTAACGAACCACTTAATGATTTTAACTCGAGAACTCTTGGTTGAAAATGTGATATATCCACTTAAGTGCTGTTCATTTTCTACAACTGTGGAACCACTTTCCATCTCTGACCACTTGAGTACCGTTTTATGTTTTACATTTATTCCCCATTCGAACGGCGGTACACACAGACATATTGCATCTGTGAGATTAAGACTGGATGTTCATCCTAACGCCCCACGATGGGATAGAACCTTAGTCTCTTCTCGCGCCCCTGAATATTCATTTGAATGGCGGTGGACAGACATGTTGGAGCTTGGGAATTAAGGCTGGATGCCCTTTCCAACGTCCCATGGTAGGTTCTTCGGTTGTCTAGATAATATCCGATGGAATATTCATTAATTTTCATCAGTTTTCAATATTTTCCGAGGCAACGAAAAATATTAAAACAAATGAACTTTCTTTATTGAAAAACTCATGTGATTTATCTTGTTAGAGATAAACTTCTTGATAGTGAAACAGAATCACTAATTTTATAATGAATGATGAAACGCCTTCATTATAATAATCTCCTTTCGAACTTGAATAATAATAGCTGTTGATATAATAATAATAATAATAATAATAATAATAATAATAATAATAATAATAATAATAATAATAATAATAATAATAATAATAATAATAATAATAATAATAATCATGATGATGATGATGATGATGATGATGATGATGATAATAATAATAATAATAATAATAATAATAATAATAATAATAATAATAATAATAATAATAATAATAATAATAATTATTATTATTATAATAATAATAATAATAATAATAATAATAATAACAATAATAATAATACTAACAATAATAATAATAATAATAATAATAATAATAATAATAATAATAATAATAATAATAATAATGATAATAATAATAATAATAATAATAATAATAATAATAATAATAATAATAATAATAATAATAATGATAATAATAATAAAAATAATAATAATAATAATAATAATAATAATAATAATAATAATAATAATAACAATAATAATAATAATAATAATAATAATAATAATAATAATAATAATAATAATAATAATAATACATTTATATTAATAATTACTTGAGTCCCCCTCAAAATAGTAGTGTTCTTTCACTTCAGTCTTACGTTTTCTATGACCATGTTTATTCCTTCGGTTCTTTAGTATTTATATTTTTCCTGCTTTTTTTTGTAACAAACTCAGTACAAAGAGTATAAAACTCTTTCATGACAGCAAAAGTATTTATTTTTCCATCATATTTTCAATGAAATGTTGCTGCTGCTTCTACTACTACTACTACTACTACTACTACTACTACTACTACTACTACTACTACTACTACTACTACTACTACTACTACTACTACTACTCTACTACTACAACTACTTACCAAAAATCTGAAGTACATTATTATTATTACTAGTATTATTGTTGTTATTATTATTATAATTACTATTATTATTATTATTATAATAGTAATAATAATAATAATAATAATAATTATTATTATTATTATTATTATTATCATTATTATCATTATTATTATTATTATTATTATTATTATTATTATTATTCATTAAAATAATAGGCAAAATTATTACGACATTCATTTCCAATACATTATTCATTTCTCAAAGATGAGAAAATAGAAAAAAAAATTGCTTTAGATGGATAAGAAACTACCAAATGATATAAAAAAGTAAAAAAGAGACAATTTTCCTTAATGGCTCTGGCCTCCCCGTTTGCGAAAACTGTTTTTCTTTTTTTTAAGAGAGCCAATTATCTCAACCTCCATTCTGCGCGGTTTCTTAAGAGCTCTAAACTCCCCTCTTTTATGTGTTTACAACTCCTCTTCTTCTTATTTAATGTCTTCAGAGAGTGAGGCTGGCAGTGAGAAGATGGCGACAGAAAAACATGAACAGTAAACAAGACGGTTAATTACTTCCTTGCATATATTTTAAGCTTGAATGGTTACCTCAGAGGGACGGTTAAAAATAATGGAAGTTTCAAAAATATACAAGAGAGAATACAGTGGTGCAGAAATGTAATGCGAAGAGAAGAAGACCATTTGCTTAGGGGGGTTATGGATATGGAGGTGGAGGAAAGGAGAGGAAGAGGAAGGCCAAAGTTCCGGAAATATAATGCGAAGAGAAGAAGACCATGT
Organism: Halocaridina rubra; assembly: GCA_037179515.1. Classification (NCBI taxonomy): domain Eukaryota; kingdom Metazoa; phylum Arthropoda; class Malacostraca; order Decapoda; family Atyidae; genus Halocaridina; species Halocaridina rubra. The sequence continues at coordinate 11,260 of JAXCGZ010008390.1, forward strand.
GCGTAGGGGGGTCATGGATATAGAGGTGGAGGGAAGGAGAGGAAGAGAAGGGAAGGATTATATAGTAAGTGATATGCAGGATAAGAGGGTAAATAAACAAAGAAGAAAATAATAAACCTGAATGAAGATGCTATTCACCGGTCGTTCCAATTCCTTTTGCCGAAATTTAATGTCTTCAGACAGTGAGCTGGCAGCAAGCAGAAGAGGCGAGAGAAACACATTAACACCGAGACAGATAGGTAATTAGTTTTGTCCATTATAGCAAACTTACGTGAATATACGTTAATCAATAGTCGTTTCGGCAGCCATGTTGCTGAAGAACTGTCTCTTTCATTCGCATTTGGACAAAATATTCCATTACAGAGATTATTTTTTGAATTGAATATATCTTCATTTACTTTTGATCATTAAAATGATTTCTACTTATATCACTTTCGACGGTTTTCATGTAGTACATTACACACACACACACACACACACACACACACACACACACACACACACACACACACACACACACACACACACACACACACTTCCAGGAAGCGTTTGACACTGTTCCACATGGGAGACTTATTAGGAAGCTGCAATCAATGGCTAGAATAGGTGGAAATGTCTTGGAATGGATAAAAACTTACTTAGAAGGAAGGGAACAGAGGGTTAGAGTAAGACACTCAGTGTCTGAATGGAGAAGAGTTAGTAGTGGAGTTCCACAGGGTTCAGTTTTAGGGCCACTTTTGTTCCTTGTATATGTAAATGACCTACCAGAGTCTGTAAATTCATTCATGAATATGTTTGCAGATGATGCAAAGATTGTGAAGAAAGTAAAAAACGAGAACAATGGTAGAGAACTTCAGGAGGATCTAAATAATCTGCATGAGTAGTCAGAAAAGTGGCTAATGAAATTCAATACTTCAAAATGTAAGGTAATGAGAATGGGTACAAGTGCAAGAAGGCCCAAGCTTGACTACTCGGTGGCTGGAGTACAACTTCAAGAGACAGAAAATGAGAGAGATCTAGGAGTAAACATACTGGCAGATTTGTCTCCAGAAATACATATAAATGGCGTAGTAAGGGCAGCATATGCATTCTTATTAAATGTAAGGGTAGCCTTCAGGCACATGGACAAGGAAATGTTCAGAAATATTTATGTAACCTATGTGAGGCCAAAACTCGAATATGCAGCCCCCTTTTGGAATCCGCACTTGAAAAAGCACATAGCTAAGCTTGAAAAAGTTCAA
>JAXCGZ010008390.1:20000-25000 GCA_037179515.1 Halocaridina rubra
CGATGTTAAGTTTTTCTTCAACTCCAGTTCTCTTTCTAAGACTACATCAACACCGATATTCTTAAATATTGATTACACATGTCTTATTATCCCTTCACATTAGACAAGTCACAATACTCCCCATCTCTGTTTATCTTTATGTTTTCTTCGTGCCCAGCCCCGATGAGGGTAGAATTTTTTTTTTTTTTTTTGCCTGTCCAGGTGTAAAAAAAAAAAATCTGTTCTTTGCATATTTAATATTCATTTTTTTCTTCAAACGAGGGGTATATGAAAGCTAATATAAGCTTTGACAGCTCCTAAAAACATCTAGATATTAACTTCTCTAATATATTTTATCTGTTTTTCAGGTCAATTGCTGGGTCACATACTGGGCTCGATGTAACGTTTGTACAACTGACTATAACATCATAATTAAGCTGGAAACCATGTCAGAGGACAAGAAATTCCTCGTTACTTTGGCTAATTTGAATGAGCTTAAAAAAGTAAGTATTTTCAGTGCGAAATTATTCAAAAAATTTCTATAATTACGGAGGCTCTGTTTTGCACTGTACTAGCCTCCTGGCTAGTACAGTGGTAACGCGCTGGCCTCGCATTCGCGAGGTCGAGGGATCGCGCCCCGTCCAGGCAAGTGAGTTTAAGCTGTTTACTGGGGAGGTTACTGCTGTGGCTGTGCACCACAGTGGGGGGTTGGGGCCTGTGCCGGTTGGCGACCGCCCTACGGGTTTTCCATGACCTGTTTCACCCATCCGTGGGTGGAGAATCTAAAAAAAAAAAAAAAAAAGATTCTGAAGTACTATATTTTAAAAATTGTATCCTAATTTCATTATATTTTATTTTGCATAATTTTCTGTGTCACACTTAGTCCCCATTCATAAAAGGGTGGACACAGACTTACTGGAGCCCTGTGGCAGCTCGATACCCTGTCAGTCACTTCCCAACTCTCGCACTCTACCAACAAGTTACTACGGCCTCTTGTTACATTACTTCTAGTCTTGAAGATAAGTACTCAATAATTATACCAAGTCAGGACAAGTACAATCAACACCGTTTTTCACTTTTCTGATGGAATGATAAGTTACTTATGTATACGTAGATCAAGGATACAGAATGAGCGTCTTAGAAGAATAGCGCAAGTAGGATGGTTTGGGGACTTGGTGAGAAAGGCGGGACTGAAATGGTTTGGACATGTGCTAAGGGTGGAAGAGGGATATGTTAGGATAAGGATACTGAGGATGAAGCTGTCCGATAGGAGAGGGAGAGATAAGGCAAAGAGGAGGTTTTTAGATGTGGTGAGAAAGGACATGTGGGTGTGTGGTGTAACGGAGGAAGACGAGGGTGATAGGGCAATATGGAGACGAGTGATCTGAAGTAGGCTCCATGTGATATAATTCAAGGGTAACAAGTGCATTTTGTATATATAAATATATAAATATATATATATATATATATATATATATATATATATATATATATATATATATATATATATATATATATATATATATAATATATATATATATATATATATATATATATATATATATAAACACACACACACACAGACTTATTTCAGGTGCACTAGCACAGAATTTCGGGAATAGTAACTTCATATATACCGCGTACATCCGAGAATTAAACACATTCATAATACCGGTATTAAATTGTCAAGAGTCAAGGAATGTTAATGTTCTTTATTATTTATAAACCTTTTCCGAGAAGATGCCAAAAACTCGCGTCGTTAATAACACGAAAATGTAAAGAAAATTTGAAGATTTTTTTTTTTTTTTTTTTTTTTTTGTTCGTGTAAGAGATAATTTGTTTATGGGTTTTTGAGTTTCACATATTAACACGAGGTCTGTGTTTATCGTTCTTCCGTGTGTCATAACAGGTCCCCATGAATGGGGGCTGGACAGACACGTGCTGGAGCTAAGAGATGAAGGCTGGGTGCCCTCAATGTAAGATTCTATAAATGACAATAATCATGATCGTATTTTACGTCAAGGACTCCCTTTTCTAGTAAGGGTTAGCACAGGTGCCTCCTCTTCGAAGAATTGATTCTGGCACTGCTTGACCGCTATCCTGAGTGAATACCCTTCCTAACTATATATCGTGGCGAGTTTCGAACCGACGATCTGGCGAATCAAAGTCGCGAACAGAACCACTTCGCAATGGCGGCCACATAAATGACATTAATAAAGAAACTAATTTTATAATGCTTGTATTCTTTTAGTGAGAGGCCGCGGTAGCTCAGTGGCAGTTTGTGCGAGTCGGAAACTGATAATCTCGGGTACGAACCCACCGTGGGGCGTTAGAAAGGGCATCAAGTTATGAACCCCAATTTCCTAACTATCCATATCATACCTTTATTCGAACGAGGATTCATTCTGACACACAAAATGGGGCGCTTGTGCTATTCATTGGCTCTGATATAATTGCTTTCTTGACTCTATTTTTCATTCCAGGCATCGTCTGACGAATGGCGCCATCTGAGGAATGCAACGTCACAAGATCTGGCTCCAGAATACTCTCGTCATAATTGTTTTATTGGATCTATTTTCATTTCAGGCATCGTCTGACGAATGGCGCCATCTGAGGAATGCAACGTCACAAGATCTGGCTCCAGACTACTCTTGACATAATTGTTTTCTTGAATCTATTTTCATTTCAGGCATCGTCTGACGAATGGCGCCATTTGAGGAATGCAACGTCACAAGATCTGGCTCCAGAATACTCTTGACATAATTGTTTTCTTGAATCTATTTTCATTTCAGGCATCGTCTGACGAATGGCGCCATCTGAGGAATGCAATGTTACAAGATCTGGCTCCAGAATACGTTTGACAATTGTTTTCTTGAATCTATTTTTCATTTCAGGCATCGTCTGACGAATGGCGCCATCTGAGGAATGCAACGTCACAAGATCTGGCTCCAGAATACTATGGCCAACTCACTCGACAGCAAATGCTCCAACTATACGAAAGCTACAAACTAGACTTTGAATTATTTGGCTACGATGTTCAAGAATATCTGGACCTAGTATAATTCTTGAAAAATAACCTTGCAGGGAATTAAATAATACGTGCATATACAATGGCCTTATTTCCATTGTAAGAAGAATGGTTGAGTCAAAGCACACACCCATGCACCAGATATCATTTTATCCCATCTCACCTTATCTTGTTTGTATGTAAAAAAAACATCACCACAATTCAACCTCAAAGTACTGTTTGGACCGACCAAGGGGCAAGGGGGTAAAGATCTTCTGGCGTGAGACCCGAATGCCGTAGCTGGTTTGCTTCCATCGCTTCATATCATGGTAACCTTCAAACATCCTCCTGTCCCAGTGTGCAGCACTGAGCAGATGCGGGAAAATTCTTTTATCATATAAAGAAATTCAATTGGCAAAATTTGGATCTGAGAATCAAATATAAAACGGGATATAAGTTGCTAAAATTCATATCAACGAGAGTTCATGTTACATAACAATGTGTATTTATAAAGTAATAACTGGTAATAACAACAATAACATAATTTTCATATAATAAATTTGTATTTTCACTGATGCTGTTACATTTAGTAGTAATGACTGCCGTGGCCGGGTGGGAGAGCGAGCGACTTTGATTCGTCATTTCGTCGGTTCAAGACCTTATTTGTTTTTTAGATTCTCCACCCACGGATTAGTGGAACGGGTCATGGAGGACCCATAGGGCGGTTGCAAGCCGGCACAGGCCCCAACTCCCCACTGTGGTGGCCAACCACAGCAGTAACCTCCCCAGTAAACAGCTTAAACTCTCTTGCCTGGACGAGGCGCGATCCGTCGACCTCGCGAATGCGAGGCCAGCGCGTTATCACTGTACTAGCTAGGAGGCTATAGGTTCGAGACCCGCCGCGATATGAGGCTAGTATGCTTATTCATTCAGGGTAACAGTCGCACTTGCCAATACCAAAGTCCTAGGAAAGGGAGTCCCTGACGTAAAACTGGACCATATTACAGTATTATTCTGCAGCCTGATCTCTCTCTGTTCATTTTGTTTAACTCTCAAGTCAACATGAAAACTGTTTTATGAAGGCAATAATTAAAGCTAAATAATTTCAGAGAACACGAATTGTGTGATACTTGAGTTATTTACAACTGGAAATGACATTTCAGATATGTCTAATGTTGCACTTCACGTCCAGGAAGTGAAGTTTCACAGGAATGAAGTGATGTTTCACTGAAATTTAGCAGTAAAACTATTATGTTTAATATTACATTTCACTTCCATGAAGTGAAATTTCACAGGAATGAAGTGCAGTTTCACTGAAATTTAGCAGTAAAACTCATAAGACTAATGTTACACATCACTTCCATGAAGTGAAGTTTTATTGGAATGATGTGAAGTCACACTGGAATTTAGTAATAACTAATAAACAGATACATTAAAAAGATACTTCTTTTCTTCACTAAATTAAATATTTTCAAACATGCTTTCAGTGAATTTCAGCAAAGTAGAGATAACCAAGACTATTTTTTATTCAAATGCATAGTTTGTGACCTATGACCTGCTTGCTGAATTTTTGTCAATGTTGATTAATGTCATTTATGAAACCCAGCTTCAGTTCCCCAGCTCCAACTCGTCTGCGTCCACATAAAACTATCTATGAATATAACGAATGATATATGGACTGCGTTTATATTAGCTAGCAACAGTTAGCGAGTTACTAATTGCCTATCTTAATTTACATTATTTATGAAATCCAGCTTCAGTTCCCCAGCTCCAACTCGTCTGCGTCCACATAAAATATCTATGAATATAACGAATGATCTGTGGATTGCGTTTATATTAGCTAGCAACAGTTAGCGAGTTATTAATTGCCTATCTTAATTTGCATTATTTATGAAATCCAGCTTCAGTTCCCCAGCTCCAACTCGTCTGTGTCCACATAAAACTATCTATGAATATAACGAATTATCTGTGGACTGCGTTTCTATTAGTTAGCAGCAGTTAGCGAGTTAATAAT
>JAXCGZ010008390.1:30000-38140 GCA_037179515.1 Halocaridina rubra
TGGAGCAATTATTTTTTCATTTTACACTAATATACACATATATCAATTCTAATTCTTGAAAGGCTGTAAAGAGAATTTTTTTTGTTTGCACGTATGTCAAAAGCCCATAAGAATCAATATTTTAATGTATTGTCGAGTGTTACCGAAATAATTTAAATAATGTAATGATACAGTTTGCTTGCTGTTTTGAATTTAATCTTATCTTCTGCTTCGTTATTTAGAATGATAATTATACAATCAAGCTGAAATAATGAAAGCTAATCTTGTTTTATATTCTAATGCATTCTTGCAGTTTTCTATGAGGTGGGCATATCCGCTTTAAACAAAAAATGAAAGCTTCATGCTTTACATCATGGCCTAGAACAACAAATAAATAAATATTAAACAATGCAAAATATTTTTCTTTTCCTCCGTAAACTGCTTGTGTTATTCATCATTTATAAAGATTTTTCATATGTTGATATACGAGGCTTTTCCACTGCAGGTTCACCTGCAAAGTGCATATATATTTTCAGCATATTCATGTATTCCCGATATATTCATATATTTTCAGCGCTCTGCCTAACACGCCCGATACTGAACCTATTGAATTTATGAAGCCATAAACAAGACTTGTACCTGTTTGGCTATGATATCGACAAATATCTGGCTCTGGTTATAAGAACTTTCATCCATGCGATGAAAAAAGAAATGAGAGAGAGAGAGAGAGAGAGAGAGAGAGAGAGAGAGAGAGAGAAACAATTGATGATGTTCAGTCTTGTTTTTCCTGTGAAACTGAGTGCTTTGTCGATAACTCACAATCTACTGAAAGTATTTTCCTTGCATTATATCTTTCTTAATGTTGAATCACGTGTCTAGATTTCTAAGCACGTGTCTAGATTCCTATATAATTTTCAGTGAATTTTTCGCAAACCTTAGACAGCATTTCCGCTGCCAGAGTAAGCAACCTTATATTGTAAAACAAAAATTCCTTCCGTCCATATATAATACATAACTCATCCTATCCATTCCATAAACAAAAACCATGATTCCCCTTATAAGAGGGTGGCCGAGTCAGAGCAAGAACATGACTCTTTGTGGGAATGCAATGGAAGGAATCCCAGTTCTCTCATTTCAGCCCAGTAGTCGAATTTTTGCTACACGCAGGGGAACACTGAGGAGGGATTCTTGCCTCCTCCTCAGAGAGAATGTTTTGTTGTTTTAGATTCTCCTCCCACGGATGGGTGGAACGGGTCATGGAAGACCCATAGGACGGTCGCCAGCCGGCACAGCCCAACCCCCTACTGGTGCCCAACCACAACAGTAACCTCCCCAGTAAACAACTTAAACTCTCTTGCCTGGACGAGGCGCGATCCGTCCACCTCGCGAATGCGAGGCCAGCGCTTTACCACTGTACTAGTCAGGAGGCTAAGAGAGAATGAATATATAAATATAATTGCACTTTCTAAATGCGTACTGGTATATAATGTCATTATTATCGAAGCTTTATTAAATATATTGTTATCCCGAATGCATTGAAAAATAGAGTAACTTTGATGTCTATATTGACATTCTATTTTTATCGCAGCGATAACAAATGCTCGAATATTCGAATCTAACATGAAGTTTGCCAAGCGCTCGATGTTCTAAAACGTACACATTCCAGGTCTGATAATAAGTAATTTGTGAATATTCGAATCTAACATGAAGTTTGACAAGCGCTCGATGTTCTAAAACGTGAACATTCCAGGCTTGACAATATGAGGTTTGCAAATATTCGACTTTACCATGAGGTTTGTCAAGCACTTGATGTTCTAAAACGTAAACATTCTAGGCCTGATAATAAGTGGTTTGCGAATATTCGATTTTAACATGAAGTTTCCCAAGCACTCTATGTTCTAAAACGTGAACTTTCCACGCCAATCAATATGTGGTTTGCGAATATTCCACTTTAACACGAGGTTTGCCAAGCGTTCGATGTTCCAGACCCGGCAATAAGTGGTTTGCGAATATTCAACTTTAATACGAAATTTGCCAAGCGCTCTATGTTCTAAAAAGCAAACATTCTAGACCCAACAATATATGGTTTGCAAATATTCGACTTTAACACGAGGTTTGCCAAGCGTTCGATGTTCCAGACCTGGCAATAAGTGGTTGGCGAATATTCAACTTTAATACGAAGTTTGCCAAGCGCTTTATGCTCTAAAACGCAAACATCCCATGTTCGGCAATAAATGGTTTATTGATTGAATCTGCAATAGCGTTTGTAAACAGACCGTCTATAGATTAAGGATAATTGAGGACTTTGTCAGCTGAAAGCGAAAGACAGATTGAACCAAAGGTGAACTATTGGCACATTCTGAGGTTGCTGGAATACAGTAACTGTCCAGAATATGTCTTCTTGAAATTTCAAAATGTCTTCTAGTATACGGTAAGTCTCATTCGTTTTGTGCTTACTATTATATCTTGGGTTACAGCTCTTTTTTATGACTGTTTTGGGCTTGGAAAGAATATTTATGATGTTTCCATTTCAATTGGAGAGAAGCTATAAGCTGGAAATGTTATTGTTTGCCGATTTATGAAGGACACAGACGTGTTAGAGCTGGGGTATTAAGACTGGAAGCCCTTCCAAACGTCCCACATGGGGTTCAGACTCGGGTTAGTCGCTTTCTGACTCTCGAATTTTGCCACTGAGTTACTGCTACCCAAATTTGCTACAACGTTTTAAGAATCACATTTAGCCCCGACAAATGGGATGATACAGACAGGTTGAAGCTGGGGGAAGACTGGATACCCTTCCTAACGTCCCGTAAGTAGGATCAAAATCGTGATAGTCTCTTCCAAACTAGCGCGCTCTACCAATGAGCTGCCGCAGACCTCTCAGCAACAAATGAAAATGAGTTTTTGAAAATCCTGGTGAAAAGAACATTTTACCCGCCGAGCCCCAGATGGGGGTGGACACAGATGGATTGAAGTTGGGGAATTAAGACTGCGTGACTTTCCTGTCGCCCCGCAGTGGATTCGAACATGAGCCCGTTACTACCCTAGTCGAGCACTCTACCACTACGCTATGGCGGTCCCCTTACGCGCTAAAAACATCTGGTGCTTCCCGGCGGTCACCCATCCAAGTACTGACCAGACCCAACATTGCTTAACTTCGGTGTTTTCAACACGGAATGGCCGTTGGCAAAATGCCTCAGGATACAATATTGCAGAAATAACTCGATTCTTGGAAAGAATTAATATATCACTAAACCGTCTATAATGCAGGAAAAACATACCAAACATGTATGTATGATTGCGTTTCAAGCTATTAGTAATGTCGTAACCATTTCAATTGCAAAATTGCCTCTAATTCTCTGCCTCCAACCAGCCGGAAAAACAGAGCGTGGGCAAGCAAGCAATCATTTGCTTTTACAGACAGATAAACACGCGGTAGATTTTGCCACAGTCAGGTGATAAACAGAAAAAAATTCCAGAATTTTTTTCTCTATAATTAGAATTGACGTTTATATGATATCTTAAAGGTATGTGTGCTTTTGTGTATTTACCTGAATGCATATTCGTCATTTTACCACGGGAACTGCAAACTCTATCCTTGTAGCTCCCCGTCTCCTGACTGGTTTGCTTTTGTACTCTGACTTATCATATAATTCCTTGAAGTGTGAATTAATTTAATTAACTCCGTTAAAATAATGTATGAATATTGACACCATGTGTATGTGTGTGTGCATGTGAGTGGGTGTATGTGTATGTGTGTGTGTGTGTGTGTGTGTGCGGTGTGTGTGTGTGTGTGTGTGTGTGTGTGTGTGTGTGTGTGTGTGTGTGTGTGTGTGTGTGCCCGTGCAACATTTAAATAGGTGCCATTATCCGTGGTAAATGGCATATGCGTTGGCACCCAGCGAGGGACTGCAGTAGGCATCGCTTATCTTGATGGCGCAATTTGATTTTTTAATCTAACAACAGCGCCCTGTAGCGAGCATAAAATGTTGAATGTTGACGTTAATTGATTTGATATTGGGAATATATTGTACCATGAAATGCTTCCATTGTGATACCTTTTATCTGACGATATACCCAATATTGTCCAGATATGATTAAATGTGTAAAATTCACCCACCCACACACACACACACACACACACACACATACAAACACATATGTCTAACTATCTATCTATCTATCTATCTATATCTATCTATATATATAATATAAATATATATATATATATATATATATATATATATATATATATATATATAGATATATATATATATATATATATATATATATATATATATATATATATATATATATATATATATATATATATATATATATATATATATATATATATATATATATATCATATCATATATATACCCGACCAGGACTCGAACCTAGGACAGGTAGGGTGAAATATGATTGATTGATTGATCATATCATATATATACCCGACCAAGACTCGATACCTAGGACAGGTAGGGTGAAATATGATATGATATGATTATATATATATATATATATATATATATATATATATATATATATATATATATATATATATATATATATATATATATATATATATATATAAGATTCGAGCCCACAATTCACTTGACAATCCATCAGTGTCCATAGGTTGCTATTAACTGTTCCATTGAAAATTTGAAAGAAGTGAGAAACCTCTGTGCTAACTGTCAGCTAGGGAATAAACACGTCACAAAACCTACGTTTATTTTACTTTCGTTTCCCGATATCGTTCTTGGTTCCAACCGCGAGGCGTCAGGAATGGTCATCCAGCCTTAATCCCCCAGCTCCAACGCATACAGCTGCCCTTGACCAGCATCGAACTTATCTTCAACGTCTACATAAACGCGAAGACACGTAGGATAAACCTCCAATATTTCTCGAAGCTATATCGAAAATGCTAATTAAACAGGAGAGAGAGAGAGAGGAGAGAGAGAGAGAGGAGGAGAGAGAGAGAGAGAGAGGAGAGAGAGAGAGAGAGAGAGAGAGAGAGAGAGAGAGAGAGAGAGAGAGAGAGAATATACCGACTATATTTATAGAGGCTGCTACGGAGGCATTGAGAATTGAGCGAGTGATAATTAGAAAGGATGAGATTGATGCAAAGACTGAATACATTCATATATACATACATACATTCATACATATATGCATGCATACATACATACATACATACGTACATACATACATACATACATACATACATACATACATACATACAAATTGTCTGCAATCCCATTTGTAGGAAAATGGCCGAGTCAAAGCACACACATTCATGAGAAACTAATACATCTCTATCACTATTCATTTAGGTTGAATACGTTCAACATATAATTGAGAAAGATGATGAGAGAATGGAAAGAAATACAAGTAATAATGAGAGGTTTACACCATCTTATAAACCACGAAAAATGCTGCAGAACAAGCATTCTCTCTCTCTCTCTCTCTCTCTCTCTCTCTCTCTCTCTCTCTCTCTCTCTCTCTCTCTCTCTCTCTCTTCTCTCTCTCTCTCTCTCTCTCTCATACACTCACACACTCAAACACACACAAGCACACACGCACCATCTCGTACACTCACACACAATTACTCATACGCACTCATGCTCTCACACACACACTCATACACTCACTCAATCACACACACAATGCACACACACACATGCACACACACACACACACACACACACACACACACACACACACACACACAAGCCTATCGTTAGCCGAGAAAGATAGAGAAAAAAATTCCCTTGTAAATGCAAAAATTTGAATGAAAATTAGCATAGCAACACCGTGAGTAGAAATGCCACCATGATGAATTGCTGCTCAAAGCAAAATAGATACTTATGCTGATTATGTTCCAAGGCTAATGAAAATTACATTCGTTCAGAGGGATTCATAAAGGTCAGTCTTCAGGTATTATTATTATTTTCTATATGTGTGTGACACCAGGACAAGCAAGAAAATTTGCCCTCAATAGGCCCGGGCACGAATGATAATAATAATAATAATAATAATAATAATAATAATAATAATAATAATAATAATATAATAATAATAATAATAATAATAATAATAATAATAATAATAATAATAATAATAATAATAAACCTTTATTTCAATTATACAATGGGTATTCGTCATCCGGGGCAAGCCCCAACCCCCACTGTGGTGACCAGCCACAGCAGTAACCTGCCAGTAAGCAGCTTAAACTCTCGGTCTTGGACGGGAACCGATCTCTTGACCTCTTGAATGCGAAGCCAGCGCATTACCACTGTACTAGCCAGAACACATTAAGACGAAGAAAAAGTAGAAGGTTAAGGACAAGGCAGAAATAGGGGAGTGATACACAATAGGAAAGGAGAGGCTGAAAGAATTATGACGACTTCTAGTCTAATAGGGAATGCAAGATCAAAGGAAAAAAGACAGAATTTAGAAGCGAAAATGAGTGTGCATATCATATTTGTAGTAATACAGCTGTTTACGCCTTGGCCGAGTGGTAAAACTCGTGACTTTGATTCGTCAGGTTTGAGGTTCGAGACCCTCCACGGTCTGTGGTTAAAAAAGGCATTCACTCAGGGCAACGTTCGCACTGGCCAAAACTAAAGTCCTTCTCAAGAAAGCACCGTCCTAGCCCTAAATAGAAAAAGGAGTCCGTGACTTCAAACCGACCACAGGTCAGTTACGAAACAGAGTACTCGGATAACTGTATGACCGCCCTGAAGGGACGAATACCTGAAATTCTCCATGAAAACAAAATTCACACCTGAAACTTAGCCCGCTAGGGGTAAGTAACAAGCAAGAGTAAGGTGAAGTTAGCTTAGCATGACTCATAGAAGGTTTATATAGTGGACTCACCAGAGTATCTGTGGTGGATTACACAGTATTTTTTCTGAAATTCTTCTTCACCACTAATAGCGTGCTTGTGTGTGTGTGTGTGTGTGTGTGTGTGTGTGTGTGTGTGTGAGTGAGTGAGTGAGTGTGTGTGTGTGAGTGTGTGTGTGTGTGTGTGTATATGTGTGTGTGTGTGTGTGTGTGTGTGTGTGTGTGTGTGTGTGTGTGTGTGTGTGAGAGAGAGAGAGTGTGTGTGTGTGTGTGTGTATGTGTGTGCGTTCACGTGGGCGTGCGCGCGTGCGTGTGTGGGTGTGGGTGTATGTGTGTAAGAGAGAGAGAGAGAGAGAGAGAGAGAGAGAGAGAGAGAGAGAGAGAGAGAGAGAGAGAGAGAGAGAGAGAGAGAGAGAGAGAGAGAGAGAGAGAGAGATAACAACAACTAGAAAATGTAGCGCTGTATTTCCCTAAAGACAGAGCTCATAGCATTGCAAAATAGCTAACCATCAAGAGAAATAGTATTCAAGCTCACGAATGCGACAGAAATTTACATTTTTATTTTTTTCTCTCTCGCGACTTTAAACTCTTTAACCAAATACACAATTTCTTTCCATATTTTTCTGAACAGGTGAGGTACTGAAAGACATATCTTATTTTATTAACATTTAACTTAAAGTAGTCACCGTGGCTCAAGCGGTAGTGTCCGCAACTCTGAGGCGTCAGGTCGAGGGTTCGCGCCCCGTCACGGTCTGTGGTTAGCAAGGGCATGCACTCTGGGTAGCGTTTACACCTGCCAAAACAAGTCCTTCGCAAGAGGGCAACCGTCCTAACCCTCGGTAGAAAAGGAGTCCGTGACGTAAAACCGGAACATGTATATAATAATTAACATTTAAATTAATGGCGGGTGTTAGGGGAGTTGCCAAGTGATGATGCGGTGGGTGTAAACCAGCTGCGGCTGTCGGGCTCACTGTAGAATGTCCTCGCCTGCCTACCTCGTGGATGACCCAAGCAAGGTGATAGGGGGGGAATGTGCCAACCGTTTATCCCCAAGGAGCTAAAGGGGGTTGATTGAGGTGTGTGTGTGTGTGTGTGTGTGTGTGTGTGTGTGTGTGTGTGTGTGTGTGTGTGTGTGTGTGTGTGTGTGTGATTACCTAATTGTGTTACGGGAAAGAGCCCAAAGCTCGTATCTTCCCGTCTCCTGATCGGTTCCATTTTATACTTAGTGATACTTATCATACCTGTCCTTAAAACTATGGATTGAGATAGCATTAACTACCTCCTCGCATAGCCAATTCCAATTATCAAC
>JAXCGZ010008391.1:2500-38115 GCA_037179515.1 Halocaridina rubra
ATATATATATATATATATATATATATATATATATATATACATATATATATACATATATATATATATATATATATATATATATATATATATATATATATATATATATATATATATATATATATATACATATATATATATACATATATATATATATATATATATATATATATATATATATATATATATATATATATATATATATATATATATACATATATATATATATACATATATATATATACATATATATATATATATATATATATATATATATATATATATATATATATATATATATATATATATATATATATATATATATATATATATATATATATATATATATTATATTAGAATAATATATACAAATGAAATAGAAAAAATCATAATAGAAAAACCTGAAATAGGAATAATATTAATTTGATCATTAGATACATAATAGACAATATCAAGAACTACAGGAATATAAAAAACCGAAACAAACACTGATACTACAGGCTACTAGCCATATATCCTTCCTTGGAGATATAACATTAAGTGCCTTGTTGTTATCAAATTAATTATAGACTTTGTTATCACATGTGCAATAGATTTTAAAATGATCACACTGTAATACTGTATTGTTTTTATCACATGTGTGGAATAGACAGTGTTATAGTTGTCAAATTACGAATATTACAGTCATTACACCAAAACTTATTATTGCTCTTACATGTGCAATAGTATGTGTTACCATAAGAACAAGTATATAGCTTGTGTCTATTACACATTACTATAAACTTATTGTTAAACATCAAAATAGACTGTATTATTGTTATCACATGTAGAATAGACTATGCTATTATTATCACTTTAAAAATGGTGTGTTTTATTATAATGACTTGTAGAATAAACCGTTACTGTTATGACATGTAGAACAGTCTGTTTTCTTGTTGTCTCATTAATAATATTGTACACTCAACACTCAATTTATTTGGACGTTGAAGGCCGCGTGCCACCGATGGCTGGTTTGAAAGCTAGCCGCTAGTTGGTGCTGGCAAAGGCCCTCACAGTGTTTACAAGAAGAGCCACGTGTTCGGATGTATGACGCAAATTTATATAAATTTCAATTAAAACATCCACACACGCCAATGACTGGCTCCCTGCAGTGGAAAAGCTGGCCACTCATTGACTCTCAGGCTCTCTAGTCTGAATTTCCATAGTGGTATGATGTGCGAGTCATTGTTCCATACTTTTGTGAGTGATTTACATATGTTGGTGCTTTATTTATCCCAATTACATTAATTTTTTTACACAATACAGTAACCATGTTGTTTGTAGGAAAGGATAAAAAGCAGAAAAGAACCAATTTAAGTGTAGCTCAAAAGCTTGAATTGATTAAGAAGTTAGAATGTGATGTAAAAGTGAAGCATGTTTGTAAAGAATACGGCATGGAGAAGTAAACCGTTTCTGATATTTGTAAGATGAAACCTAAAATAATGGATCTCGCCCTTAAATATTCTGTGTATGGCTCTTCTAAGTCTAGTACTAGTTCAATTACTGAACGCAAGCACTTGAAAACAGGTTATCAAAAGATGAAGCGGTATACAAGTGACATGTTCAGCATAAGGCTTGAGGCATTATCGTCCCTTCTAGTGCCATTAGAGAGGAGTGATTAACACTCAGTAAGCATCTAGGAATACCAAGCAATGGTAGTGATGGTCGTCTGTGGCATTATCGTAATCGCCTTAGGCTATGGCATAAAATGACCGAGAGGGGTGATGCTGGGAGTGCATATACGGTGGATGCTGAATCTTTCCAAGTGGAAACCACACCTGACCAGCATACACCTGGTCCGTATTTTCCACAGGAAGAACTCTCTATTCACAAACACAGCTTTGCTCAGTACTGTATATTGAATTGGAAAATTCCTATGACTCAGAATGAATTTCTGAGCCCACCACTACTATGATCACAGCATAGCAAGAACACCTCTTCAAGATCCACAGTACAGGTAAGTTTGATTTAAATTTATTAGAGTAACTGTATTTTATTTGATTATACCTTTACATGTTAGATTTATGTAATATATTTACACTGGATGTTGTGTATGATGTACTTATTGATGAAAGGTATTACAGGGGTAAAGTATTCTTTTCTTAATGTGAGTGTTGATATTAGCCACTAAACTCCCCCCCCCCTGCCATATTTAACAGACAATTCAATTAACGGGCCGAGGACCCCTTCTTAGTCCATTAAATCGAGGATTGAGTGTATTATGGTTATCGCAAATGGAATAGACTATATTACTGTTATCAAATTCAAGTTTAGTGTGTACTCTTTATAACATAAAAAATACTCTATGTTAGTGATATAACATGTAGAATAGACTGTTATAGTTATCACCTGAAGAATAGACCGTTATTGTTTCTCACATGTTGAAAAGACTATTACCACTTATAGAACTAATTATCATAGTTATCACATGTAAAACATTAAATATAGTTATATTAATCACATTACACACCTTCTGTTATTTTTATCACATTTAGAATAGACTAATACTGTTATCACATGTAGAAAGACTGCTTTGTAATCCATTAAAACTGACTGTATTATAATTATTAGAAAAATTAAATATATTTTCTGCAAAATATAAGCAAAAATTATAATTTAATTAAAGTTAATTGAGTTAAATTAAATTAAAGTAAACAACAATATACGTATACTTATTTCTATTTACAAATTGTTGTATGTGTATGTATATTCCTACATGTAAATAATTTACAAGTTTCTTAAGGAAAATCACACTGAATAATAATAATAATAATAATAATAATAATAATAATAATAGGGAATGCTTTTATTATTATTATTATTATTATTATTATTATTATTATTATTATTTTTATTATTATTATTATTAAGAGCTTACTTATATAGGTGCCTTTTACACAATGTAATTATACAATGTGTTTATTATTGTGTGCGTGAATGAATATGTAAATTTATCCATCTGTCTATCTATCTATCTATCAGTTTATCTATCTATCTATCTATCTATCTATCTATATATATATATATATATATATATATATACATAATATATATATATATATATATATATATATATATATATATATATATATATATATATATATATATATATATCTATATATATATATCTATATATATATATATATATATATATATATATATATATATATATATATATATATATATATATATATATATATATATATATATATATATATCTATATATATATATATATATATATATATATATATATATATATATATATATATATATATATCTATATATATATATATATATATATATATATATATATATATATATATATATATATATATATACTGTATATATATACAGGCTATACACACATACCTATATATGCAATACAAAGTATATATATATATATATATATATATATATATATATATATATATATATATATATATATATATATGTTTCGGTTTTACATCACTGACTCCCTTTTCTACCAAGGGCTAGGACGGCTGCCTTCTTGCGAAGGACTTGTTTTGGCAGATGTAATCATTACCCTGAGTGCATGCCCTTGCTAACCTTAGACCGTGACGGGGCGCAAACCCTCGACCTGACAGCTCAGAGTCGCGGACGCTACTGCTTGATCCACGGTGATATATATCTATCTATCTATCTATCTATCTATATATATATATATATATATATATATATATATATATATATATATATATATATATATGTTGCATACATACATGTATATAGGTAAACCAATATGTATGTATTCTTTGCTCCTATATGTATGTATGTATGTATGTACACAAAAACACACTCATACACAAAGTATTGAAAAGCATGTGTCAACACTCACACCAGTGTTAATACATTAGGTGA
Source organism: Halocaridina rubra (assembly GCA_037179515.1). Taxonomy (NCBI): domain Eukaryota; kingdom Metazoa; phylum Arthropoda; class Malacostraca; order Decapoda; family Atyidae; genus Halocaridina; species Halocaridina rubra. Next base: position 6,417 of record JAXCGZ010008391.1, read on the forward strand.
GGTTAGTCAAGTTTTTGGTGTAATCTTAGTTCTTTTCTCAATATTAATTCATACCGGGGCCACTTAATTAATAAATATTAATGAATAATTAATTAATAGCTAACGAAGCAATATCTACTTGTTTATTAGACCTGACACTAAATGATCAGTAAAGGGTATGGTAACTGTGAACTTGAGACCCATAACTGCTTTGAACGGCAAGATTGGTCTTTCTACTGATTTTCTATGCAAAATGAATGATTCTGCGAATCATTTCCATCGGGAATGAACGATTTTGGAAATGAATAACAAATTTGGTCGTTTTACATAGAAAATTATATGAAAAATCAATTCAATCGTCTCAATAGCTTATAAGAGTAAATTTTACGCTTACTTTTCCTAATTGGGAGGGTTTGATCCCCCAATTTTCACTGGACAAGGCTTGAAACCGAAATTAATGATTTCCATTAAGACCTGAGCTGAAGCCTGACACAAAAACCTGACTAAGTGTAGTGTAAAGAATCCAGAGTTGTGGCTTTCCAGATTCTGGTATATTCATTTCTGGTTGAATGCTGAGGCATCAACTAAGTCAGATATATTATTATTCTAAAGCTGATGGACATGAAATATATCCCAATAAAAATGGCATAACTATCCCTGACTGTACAAAAAGACTTCAACATATCAAATTAACAAACAGCATCCAGGTCTGTAAGGCATGAGATGAACCCTACCAAATCCTGGCCTAGCCTTTATGGGTGTACATTGAAACATATATAAATTTTTTTTCTTGTGTGCTGAATCCTAAGTTCTGGCTTGCTAAAATTTGATCTAAGCGGCACTGGATATACACTAACTTATGGAAAAATGCATAATATGGATCCTGAGGTCTGCCTTTCCAAAATCTGACCTGACCAGCAATAGCTGTACTCTGAGACCTAAAATGATTTAATAACTATGTACTACTTTCATGGGGCCTCATATGGACCGTAATAAAACATGACCTAAACGTATGTACACAGGAGACTTAATAAAGAATTAATTCACTCCTAACCTGATGGGTCTGAGTTCTGCCATGCAAATCCCTTGCATAACCAGAGTTGGGTATAAACTGAAACTATAGGTAAATAAAAATAATTCTATTCTGACTGAATTTGACTTGCACCCTGCTAAAACTTGGTATAACAATTGATTACTGTACACAATGATGCTTCAAATTATATATATATATATATATATATATATATATATATATATATATATATATATATATATATATATATATATATATATATATATATATATATATATATATATATATATACAAACTAATCTCATGAGTATGATTTGTTTACTGCTAAAACCTTCATAACCAATACTGGTTATACACTTAGGTTCTCTAGTAACCTTCATGCCTTACCAAACCTATTAAAATATGTACTAGTTGTACACCATGATTTCAGTAATTCGAAATCTAAATTGCTCCCCTAGATCCCTTTGTGCTAAGCAAGACTTAAGAGAAATTATACTGGACCTCAAATAATAGCAGATTTAAGAAGAATGTTTTTCTATTCTGATGGATCGTGAGTTCTACCCTATCAAACATAATATAGTAAAAGAATGAATCCTGAGTTGTCAAAGCATGTACATATTTAGGTATACTGTATATTGAAACTTTTATTAAAAAAATTCTGTCAAGTTTTAGCAACTGAAACATAATAAATGCTCATCTGCTTCATACACTTTGCATGGAAAATATCCATCATAATTCACATGATATCTGTAAAAGAATCTCCTGTTGATAAAAGAAAAGTTTCAGTAAAATTATTAATGAAAATGTCCATGCCAATATATAAAAGATCTGTCATATAAAGAAAAATGTAAGTTTTAAAATGGCATATAATTTGAAGCCCAATATCTACACATGATGTAATAGAGAATAATAAAAAAGAAAAAAATTACATGAAGTATTTAATCATATGATTAAGAATTCATATATATATATATATATATATATATATATATATATATATATATATATATATATATATATATATATATATATATATATATATATATATATATACGAACTGTGCAAAGAGGCATAATAGAAAAAATAAAGTAAATTACTGTGAAGTCTCTTTAAATTTTGCACTGGTTTCAAAAATGAACACAACATGCAACAAAGTCTGGTTAGTGATTTGATAGTACAAAAAATCTGCAATACGTTCTTTAGTGATGTTAACCAGAGCTCAAGATTATTGTAAATATTTTGTGAAAAAAAGACCCAAAATATATATACAAAGTTAAATTACCGTTTGTAAATGAAAAGCATAAAAAAGGAGTTCTAACATGCAGTTGTACAGAAGGAATGGGCAGATTTCTCAGTGACGAAATGAAGACAGGTTTTTGAATGAAGATTCCACTATTTGTCAAATTGCTTAAAGAATCAATTAACTTCTGGGCTTACTGCTGAAAGTAAGAATAATGAATGGAATTGCATTTCTCATTTTCTCACACTCTCACTCTCAAATGTAGGTACAAGCGAATAGACTTACCTGCATGCATGCGCTTCTGATGGGACCGTAGGTGCTGCGGCTGGCAGAATTTCTTCCCACAGTAGTCGCAGAGGGGGAAGACACGAGCAGGGTTCCGCCCGCAGGAGTACGTCACGTGCATATCCAAGGAATGTAGACGCAAGAAGAACTGCTCGAACATTATGCAGATACACGGCCACACATACACACGCACAGACACGCGCATATATTCGCAAACAAGTATGCAAGGATGCGATACCATTTACACAAGGATTATAATCATCCATTCAAGTGACCAAACAAACGGAAGAGAGAAAAAGAAAAAAGAGAGACCATCATAAGAATGAGAAAGTTAGTCTGGGTTATACGATTAGCAGAAGGTCTTGGATGGTCTACTCATTGCAAAGGAACACTCATGAAATTCCTAAAGGTATTGATGATGAAGGCTCAATATGAATCAACAATATTAGGCTTAATAATAGTGATGTTACTAGAAAAAATTTCCAAGAACCAGCGCCAATCTTAGCTCAGACGCTTTCGCTAGACTGAAGTCTCTCTTGTGGCCGTCTTGACCAGGCCAGATAAAAAACTGCTTCATTAGCAATAAATACTTGTGTAAGAGCAAAATTTTATGAATTTTGATTTCTTAACATGAGACAACGTTAAAACCACATAGCTCTCCTAAAGTTTGACAACAAAAAGTAATGAAATCCATTGTATATTTCCTGCTGTTTAAGCAGATCTATCGACCTGGTCCACAGCCCTTACCATTCTGTTATGAACTGTTCTCCTGGGGCACTTGGAGCTGCAAATTACTAGGCAAAAGAAAAAGAAAAACATACCATAAGTATCCCACCTTCCCGTTATTCATCACATTCTTTTGCTATCGGTAAAGGCCATCTCATTCTCCTATTTGGCTCTGGCATATCCCCCTTCCTACATACTCTTGAGTGTGATCTTTCCTGTTCTTAGTTAGTCAGTGTTTGTCTCTCTCTCTTACTCCCTTTAAGCTCGAACACTCACCACTGTGCATTCGCTTGATGTGCACCTTCAGTTTCTGAGGCTGACAGAACTTTCGGCCGCAAAAGTCGCAGAGTGGCCGCGTGCGTTGGGGGTTGGCTGCACAACCGTAGGTGCGGTGCATGTCCAGGTAGTTGAGGCGTAGAAAGAACTGCAACGCCACAATCACCGTCTACAGCCGCCCATATGACCCAAGGGGTTGGGGGTAGGGGGTTGTGTGGAAGCTGCACAGCGTGCCAGTGATACCGGCTTGGCCAAAGGATGAACAGAAATCTTCCAAAATCCAGAAGGACATGCCAGGTAACCAACACGCTGTGTCTCCCATCTGCTGTTAGAGCTGCAACAGTGCCACAACCCACTACTGGAACTGTGCTGCTGCTGTCCATCACCAACACCACTCTCCAATATAGATTATTTTTATATAACTTGTAACCCCCCACAAAATGATCCATCACATAAGCTACTGAAACTTTTTTAGTTTTGAAGAGGATGAGTGTGATGGAATTTGCTTCTAGATCCTAAAAAAATTTTGCATTGTGTACAAATTCTGCACATCTTCCATGATTTAAGAAAAAACGTTGAGGCTTTGAATATAAACTGATAACTGTAAAATGATAATTGATGTGTATCTAATGTACAGTAATGTGTTCAGTGCTTATTCTTAAGCAATGCCCGGGTGCTTGTAAGACTGAAGTATTTGTTTCATAAAAGTGGGTCATAATTGTGTTGCTCTGTACAAATGTTTCTGGATGACAAAGATCTGAGAAGAGACACAGTAAAGTACTAACAGTGAGTTACCGATATTGATATGTGTACAAGTGTCACCATGGCAATATGATTACATCAAGATCTCGCACTATGGTACACAATATGGTGAACAATGTGTATGTTTTGATAAGCATGTGCACTGGTGCACTATACAATATAGTGATGTGTACAAATGTTATCAGGATAAATTATTATATCTGCATCTTGCACTGCTCTGGATAATGTACCGGTAGTGTATTGTATATTTTGGCAATAATGTTTACTGTAGACTGGCGTGTTCAAAAGTAACTGAGATGTATGACTGCATCTTGCACTGCTCTGGACAACAAAATAAACGATATGCATACATTGACATCATGTGCTCTGAAAACTGATGTGCACAATCGTCACTGAAATATATGATTACATCTGCACCTTGCATAGTGAAATAATCACTCTGTACAATTTGACATTCAATGTGCACTGTACAACATACTGATGTGATTAATTTGACAATCAAGTGTGAGGAACTTCAGTGAAAGAGCAAGTGTCCAAACAACATTGTGGTGCAGCACAGCTCCAATACAGGGATGTGTGCAATGTCTCCAGCCAGCAGATTACAGTGAAGGATTTCACTGCATGGGACTTTATTTCTTTAAAATATCTGGCTTCTTTACTTCTAAAACTTGATCATTCTCTTAGCTATTGCTATAAAAGTCAAATTAAGTATTCTCTAAAGAGCTGATCGCATTTTTCTGAGTGATTCAGGTTATATGATATTTATAAAAAATGAAAGAAAGACTCTATATCAAGTTAGTCCTGATTATGACTCTGAGTCCAAACTATATCATCAACATGTCTCTACAAGTTGGCAGTATAAAAATCAAAACTAATTAGAATTGTGTAAATGCAAAAAGTACACTTTGTAAATAAAGGTTTAATAAGAATAATAATGATAATAATAATAATAATAATAATGATAATAATAATAATAATAATAATAATAATAATGATAATTAAAAAAACCCGTACTTTAGAGCAATTTAAGAAACACACCGAGGCAAAAAAGATAAATATTTAAAAAAATTAACAGAGATAAAATACACGGGCCAATGTAATCATAATTAGCACCAAAATGCAGATAAGACAGAATAATGAAAGAAGTAAATGTCGAATAATAATGATAATAATAATGATAATAATGATAATTAATAATAATATAAAAAGACAAAAACTGATACACAAAATGTACCAGAAAAAGAGTAAATATAATGTATATATAAACTTTTGTATTAAGAAAAAAGTTAAAAATCGGGTGCAGAGAATGGACGTATGAGTTTGTGCGGATTGGAAAAAAGTCAAAAAATATTAATTAATTATGGAGAGGTGCAGAACTTGGATTTTAACGTGCAAAAAAGATGAAATAACAAGGAATTTTCAAGATATTAACAGGGGGTGTACTGGTTGGCTTTACCGAAGTACGTCATATGGCGCGGCGGCAGCGGTAATGCTGCGCAGCGTCTTTTCAGGTCTGGTCAGTTCAGACTCTTGGTCTGATGTTTTCTGTATGCTAACTGGACTACACTCATCCTTTCTCTATCAAATTTTGTATGTACAGTCTGGTTTCTTCTTTCTTTTCTCATCCTATTCTTTACAGTGTTGCCATCTAAGATTTATATACAGCTAGGCCTACTTGAAAGTATGGGACAGGGATTCTATACTAACATATCCCTATGCTCTAGTCAATCATATGCATATCTATTTAAGACTAAATTCCTCTAATAATTGTTCTGTTTCTATGAAATGCGTTCCCTTCCCCCCCTAATAACACATTCTAATCACATGCTAATGATACGTATTAACTGCATATTCTGTCAGTGATATCAGTTTTAGCTTGCAATTAGTAATGGTCATTGAGGCACCTCCGCAGCCACATGAAACTGTCAGCACTAACATCACTGGAACGCAAAATGGAGCAGTGGTCAATGTTCTTTTTTCACACTTCTAAGATTAGTTTTTCACAAGTTAGATCAATTAGGTATATTGACGAATGTAAAATAAAAAATAAGATGACCAAAACTGTAGCAAGATAATTGCAGGGACATGCCTTTCAGAGGGATATGTCAACTATGGATCTAACGATTCGCTTTTGTTGACACTTTATGAGGAGACGTGATATTCCAGGGAAAATTGTGAGGGTAGGCGTATTGAAAAATCTTGGCAACACCATTTTCTGTGAGTTCCACTAATTGGAGACAAATGAATACTAAGAACATAAGTAAATTTACACATTAAAAGCAATCATACCCCCACAATCTCTCCCTTAGAAGAAAAGGCAAATGTCCACATTCTGTACCATACAGGCAATGGGGACTGGTGGATTCTTTCATATTACCAATTATTTTTGAGGGGGCAAAACTATAACACAAAACAATCACTTTTATGGACATATTGCCTGTACCACTTTTCCTGTACATCAGTTTGGTTCCTAATAGATTTGGGCAGCTCATTCTATATATATATTTTTTTTCTTAAAACAAGAGCCCCAGGATGAACCTTAGTCTAGCGCAGCATCTAAGCTAAAGCAAATTAAATTAAAAAAAAATAGACATCAAAATAACATTCACTTCTAACCCGAACTTAGGAGCTCGATATTGGGGCACAGCCAGCCGGGTTGCTACGGTCACTAAATGCCAGTCCACGGTCCACAAAACAGGTCCTACAGTTATTGGTTCATAAATAGAATTTTCAAGAGATCTCCTTTTAATATGTCATTCTGTTCAAACCATCCTTTTGTAAATAGTATATCTAAATTTATATTACGAATTCAATAGATAATTATCTAATGCATGCTATAATTTGCCTCTAAAAAGAAACTTGGTACTTTGTCTCAAGTTCTAAATCTCAAAATAGTTCTCCAATTAATTTCATAGTCTATGCTCCTATCAGAAAAATCACTAAATATCATCATACTTTCCAATCACTAAATATCTCCTTATTTAGTAAGGAAGCCCATCAGTGAAACAACAAAAAGAAAATATCGCCATATTTCGGGTCCTGAATGGACCCCTTCTCAAGCACAAGTGAATGCACAAAGGCTTTTTTGCATTCATTTGTGCTTGAGAAGGGGTCCAGTTAGGGCCCGAAATGTATCATTATTCTCTATTTGTTGTTCCACTGATGGGCTTCCTTACTATTTAATGCTGTATGTTAACAGTTTGCGCTTACTTATCTCCTTACATTTCAAAGTATTCACAGACTACTGTTTTAAATGCAAATTGTATTTAATAGTTATATTGTTTTCGTCCTAAGTAATAGCACAATATAGATTTAACTACTCTCAGAGTATTCATAAATACAATTCAAGATGGTCCCAGATTACAGCCACAAATACAATGTGTATCAAAGAGTTATTTACCATTGTTCTATCTGAGAGTGCAGTATTCACTACCATTCGACAGTTTATTAAATATTGTTATGCTTAATAACATATTCTCAGAAATTGCTTAAGATATATGCAAATACTATAGTCCTACCTGATAATTCTACACTGTCGTCATTATAATAAATAATCAAACATTGATAATCAGTTCAAGTTACTTTCATGATTCTTTCAAATATATAAAATGTGTATGAGATACATGCGAAAGTCAACTGAACAGTGTATAATCAATAATTTTTTTTGGAGATAAACCCATTGTACGTCTATGGGCTCTGCTAAGTTAGCTTAAAAAGATACTCTTTGGATATATTTACATTGACTTCAAAAAGCAAAGCAAGTTCTAGGCAAATTTGCACTAGAAAGACCTAAAGTATGATGATGAAGAGGCTTCTTTCCTCAACTAAATCAGCCAAATAATAAGGGCTGAGTAATCCTTTCAATTATTTCAATTCTATAAACTCTCCTGATAAGTGAAGATATCTTCCATTCTCATAACCTTTGGCTCAACGAAATACTTTTGTATTTGAACAAATTCTAATGTAAACAATCTTGTCAGGCAAAAAGTTTATTCTTACTGAAACAATTATAACAGACTGAGTTGAGAATTTAGGATTTGATTCTTGTTATATGCCAAGTCTGTCAACAGGGAGAATATTTTGAGGGCATTTCAAGATGTACTGCCCTTCAGAGTGTCTGTGTATCAATTGATGCCCTGCATACCTAGTCATTCAGCTAATATATAATGCCTTCAGTACTTCTTGAATCTACTAGCAAGTACAATCACTACCAAATGTTGGGTGCCCATTTCACCAACCCAAGTAATCCTAAGCCACTGTGTCTGGAAAAAAATGTATGCATACTCCAAATTCTGCTTTGTCAACAAATGATATAGGTGAGAGCAATCTTTTGAAAGAATAAAGCATTATGCCATATGGTTCCAGACTAAGAGGTTCAGGGTGACCAGAGTTCTACAACTGTTCCTAACCTCACACACACACAATATATATATATATATATATATATATATATATATATATATATATATATATATATATATATATATATATTTACTAAATAAAAATAAATGTATCTGACTATTGAAATAATTGGAGGCATAAACTGAGATGTATCAGAAAATATGTATGTTCTAAATTGTTATTTGTCGTATTAATGTGAGATCTGAGAAATATATTGTTCCTTTAACTTTGATTTTGCAGGTAAATACACCTGAAAACTGTCAACTGTGGACTACATAGTTGAAAAAAAAAAGCATAGCCATGCCCCAAATCTCTAATGTTTAGACAACGTATAAGTGCTCGAACAACTAGCGTGGTCTCTATAACGAATTTCCATTTTTTTTTCATAAAAAGAATGACATTATCAGCTCATATCAACATGAAAATATGTAATAAATGAGCAAAAAAAAATATTGGACTTTTTTCTAATGCAATTTTCTTATTCATATGACAATTTTAGAGGTCCCTCTCGCAAGAACCTTTTTTTTTTAGGAAAACTGGAGGACCTCGCCCGTGGCCCTTGGACTGAGCCTAAGTCAACGGGAGATGATTACATTTTTTTTTCTGAAAGGGCGTGCGGGCGGCGACCGGAGGACCGGTCACTCCTATCTCTCTACTTTGCACGTGGGCAGTGGAGGAAACCATAGCCCAGAGTGACATGGGCTGTGGTTCTAAAGCAAAGGACAAGGATGAGGAAAGAGGAGTCCATATAGTTAGAAGGAGTTGAAGAAGGTGGAGCAGGAATAGGAGGAGGAGAGAGAGGATCTCAAGGTTATATATATATATATATATATATATATATATATATATATATATATATATATATATATATATATATATATATATATATATATATATATATATATCATTCCATAATTATATATACGTATATAATGCTATATACACATGCAGATACAGTGCTATGTGGAAAACTCACAGAGAGATTACCTTTTAGTAAACCTATTAGGTCCTTCCCTCCCCCCTCTTCTAAATGGATCTACCCCAAAGCCCATTCAAGTGACCAAGTAACACTTAGCCTAAGTAAATACATTCACCTATTAGAACTTTAGCCATTTATGCTCCCCATTCCCCTCTCTAAACTTCCCGCCCCCACAGATATAGTGGAGTATAATAAAAGCGATATGTCTGTATATCGGAGTGTACCAGTTTATAATTAAGTATATGATTAATTATCATAAAGGGACATTGATACATAAACATCAATAAGCACATATATATGAATGTACAGAAAAGGGAATTACTTAAAAAATAATTAAGGATTATTTTGTTAGTATTAACATAAAGCTTTAAATTGACAGAGACCTCCCCTAAACTTGTTAATGGCCTCGACCATCACAAAACCCAGTCATACACCGTAACAACCCATTGGAATTTGCTGTTATGGTAATTATTTGTTAACACAGTTACTCAATCATATATCATGACCCCAAAAATAGGAATTTCCCCGTTCCCAATCAGGAAGAAAAATAATACTGATAACAGAGATTATAAATTTCTGAAATGAAAGGGAGAAATAATCACAGTTCATGATGAAATATACTTGATATTTCCTTAATTAATAAATAAAATATAGTGAATTTGGCTATGACTAAAAGACTTAAAAATATTTATATATTGCTTGGTTTGGTTTTTAGATTAATATTAAATAAAAAAAATAAGGGATTTGTCTATATTTTTTTTATTCTTTTGATATCACGAGCAATAAGGAACAAAATATCCTTACCTTAAAAAATATCTCTAGATTATAATAATTCAAAAACTTAAGAAATATTGCAAAAAAAAAAAAATCAATAAATTTTGAAATAACTTAAATTTAATCTAGAAAAAAATCTTTGGTAATTTCTTTAAAAAAATAATTCTATAATTGAGTAATTCTAGAAAATCGGGAGTATAGAAAAGTAGTAAAAAAGTTATAACTTACTTTCTGTCTGATGAAAACAAAGGCTGTATAATTAATAATTGATTATTCAATGTATAATTATTTATTTGATGATTCAATTTGTATAATTAAAAACTTGATTTTCAATGCATAACTAATAATTAATAACGCACTATATTATTCATAATCTATCTAAAATTTGCCGATTATTCATGGAATAATGAATAACTTTTAATTTGGTTGATAAATAGTAATTGATTATTCATTATATAATTAGGAATTGATAACTCAATTTGTAATCAATAAATTGGTTATTCATTGTATAACTATTATTAGGTAATTCCACGTATAATTTTTTATTGATTTTCACTGAATACTTAATTCATTATCATTCACTGAATAAGTATTATTTGATTATTCAATGCATAGCATAAGTAAAATATCATTATATGATTAATATCTGATTATTCACTATATAATTTCTAATTGATTGTTCAATAAGTAGAGAGGAAATAATTATTTACTAAGTAATCAATACTGAATAATTTAATTTTATGTATAACTTTACTGAAATATCAATATTTAGAACAAAACTAGAAACACTGTTAGTATTAATTATAAATTAATATGAATTCAATATTTAATTATTAAATGTTATCTATCTTAGTCATTCTTTATCTGTCTACTGAGATAAGAGAAACCCCCAAAAGAATCGTCCTTTTCATGTCTTTGGCCCGATTTTTTAAACAATGTAAACCTAGGATACCATATTGTTAGTTAGCTAGACACACACAAGTGGATTTCATAAACGCATCTAACGCGGTTCTGTGTATGACTAGGATCCCGTACGGGATCCTAGCAATACAGAGAACCGCGTCAGATTCATTTATGAAATCCATTTGTGTGTGTCTAGCTAACTAACAATATGGTATCCTAGATTTACACTGCTTAAGAAATTTGGCCTTTATGTTTGTATATTAGTGTGGCAATTTCTTTGTCGGTCGCGTCATGATAAAATGTTAAAATGCTATGAGGACTGATGGCCAGAACTAACCTGTCACCAACTAGATAACAGGTCATTACTACCTTGCTCCCATCTGTGGTTGAGCCAGAACTATTCTGTATCCACTCAGAGAATGAGCCAGCACTATCCTAGCACAATAAAGACTAAGGGAAAAACTACCCTGCCAGTACTCGGTCTATGGAGCAGCACTACATTGGCAATCCCAGTACAGCCCTGTCGCCAACAGGATTACAAGTTATTACTGACCTGTTGGCACAGGTACTACAGGCCAGTGCTACAGTAATACAGCCAGGACTGAAGACCAGTACCACACTGATACCACTGTCATTATGGACCATTGACTGACTCGTCGCAACCAGGAACAAGGGCCATCACTGGCCTGTCGCCACTAGGACTAAGGACCGGAAGTGCTCTGTCGCCAGCATAGTTACATACCAAGAGAACAAATGTCGCTATCAGGATTATGGACCACCACGGGCCTGTCACAGCAAGGACTATCGACCACAATTGGTCTGTCGCTATCAAGAGTACAGATAAAGATGGTACCTGTCGCCACTAAAATTATGAACCAGCACTGGCTTGTCACTGCAAGAACAATGAGCTAGACTGGGTTTGTCGCCAGTACCACTAGAGACCAAGATGGCACCTGTGACTATATCAACTGACCATCAATTATCTGATTCTCTACCTGTCTAGTATGTCGGTCACAGACAAACCCACTATATTTGGGGGGAGTTTTCCATATATTAGTAGACAGTTAAAGAAAAAAAAAATCTGAATATGTATGACGAACACAACTTTGATGAAATTTAGGTTAACAAAGGAAAACAATAATTAAATATTAATTGGTATATATCTAATTCTCTATAAAATATGATTTTCTTTGTAAATAGGGGCGGATCTCATAACAATAACTAGATCAACAACCCCCAAAGAGGACATCACACGAAAGCATTCCTGGTAATTATATAATAACTCTTATTATTATTATTATTATTATTATTATTATTATTATAATTATTATTATTATTATTATTATTATTATTATTATAATTATTATTATTATCATTATTATTATTATTATTATTATTATTATTATTATTACTGAGCAATATAAATATCTCCTGATATATATTTCTGGTCAAATTCGTTCTCTGAATTCTTTCTAATTTTTTTCTGGGTGGATGGGGGGGGGCTTGGAGGGAGAGGGGGACTGGGGTCTTTGGGGGAGTTTTTAAGGGGGGAGGGAGGAAAAGACTTCATTCAAAAGGAGAAAATATAGATAAGAAATAAAAGAAGTGGGAAAAATAAATCAGTTCCTCTTTATCAAGTATATAAATAAATAAATAAATAATGAAGTTTAATATCAAGAAGAAATTAGCAATTAGTGGGAGAGAATGGGGGGAGGGGTATGCCCTATTAGGGGAGTCAGGGTAATATATTTTCATGCTTTCTTCAAAGCTTCAAGATAAATATATCAAGACTTGAACAGAGCTCCGTAAATTTCTTCCAAGGTAAGTATATTAATGTATCTTATTTTATTGCTTCAAGCAAATATATTTTAATACTTTGTTCAAAGTTTCAAAATAATTAAATTGATAATTTGCACTGAGCTTAATGAAATCTTTCTAAGATAAATATAATTTCATACTTTATTCAAAGCTTCATGAACTGGTTCCAAGGTAATCAGTTTAATAATTTATTCATAGCTTCAAGGTTGTATAATCTTATATTTTGCTCACTGATTCAAAATAATACAAATGTAAAGTTTTCTAAACTTTCATAATTAGATATCACGGTAATTAAATTGGTACTTTGTTCAAAGCTTCAAAGTAATTTACTTTTATACTTTGTTCAAAGCTTCAAAGTAATATACTTTTTTACTTTGTTCAAAGCTTCAAAGTAATATACTTTTACACTTTGCCCAAAGCTTCAAAGTAATATACCTATGTACTTGGTTCAAAGCTTCAAAGTAATATACTTTTATACTTTGTTCAAAGCTTCAAAGTAATATGCTTTTGTACTTTGTTCAAAGTTTAAAGTAATATACTTTTATACTTGTTCAAAGTTCCAAAGTAATATACCTAGAAAATTTGTTCAAAGCTTCAAAGTAATATACTTTTATACTTTGTTCAAAGCTTCAAAGTAATATATTTTTATACTTTGTTCAAAGCTTCAAAGTAATATATTTTTTATACTTTGTTCAAAGCTTCAAAGTAATATACTTTTATACTTTGTTCAAAGCTTCAAAGTAATATACTTTTATACTTTGTTCAAAGCTTCAAAGTAATATACCTATATACTTTGTTCAACGCTTCAAAGTAATATACTTTTATACTTTGTTCAAAGATTCAAGGTAATATAATCAAAGCTTCAAAACATCGATGCTCAGTTCAAAAGCTTCATACAGAAATTCCAAGGTAATTATGTGTGGAGATTTATAGCTCGCGGATTGGTCGGTGCAGCGACTGCTTCTTCCCATCTACCTCCAGACTCTGGAACTCTCTTCCTCCTTCTGTCTTTCCTAATTCTTATGACCTTTCATCATTCAAAGAGCAGATCTATCGTCATCTCAGAGACTAGTCCTCCATATCTCTGGGTCTTCTGTACTTTGACTGTTTTTTTCTGTCTGTCGTTTTCCTTTGTGTGACATTACCTCATCTCTGCCTTGTCCTTAACCTTTTTATTTTCCTTCATCTTGGTATTTTCTCGTGCCCGGGCCTTTATTGACGAGGGCAGTTTCTGCCTGTCCTGGTGTCACACTTATAAAAAAAAAGATAAGTGCTTTCTTCAGAAATTTATATATTAACTTTATGGAAATAATATTATAGTTTCTTCAATACTTTTAAGGTAATTATGATATAATTATTTTTTCCAAGTTTTATACTGGACATTCAGAGACTTCTACAATACCTCTTTGCCATAGAAATGTAAAAATAATAAAAACATTTTCAAGGGTTAAATACTAAGTATTAAAAAATTCAATGGGTATTTCATTAACCCTGCGTGACCGCCGTCGGTGAATGGTAGTGCTCTTGACCAAAACTTGCCAAAACCAAAGTTCTTAGCAAGAAGGCACCGTCCTAGCCCTTAACAGAAAAGGGAGTCCGTGACGTAAAACCGATCACATATGATATATACCCTGTAAAACACGCTGTTAAACTAGACGGTATCCCGGAATACTTTATAAGAACGAAGAAGAAGAACATTATCATCTTACGTATAAGAAATCTTAAATGTTTGCAATACCATAAAAAGATACTAATACCCGGTAACATCTTGCAAAAACGATTAATAAACCCTTAATAGTATATTATATAAAAAAATCAGAAGAAACACCCTATAGAGAAACACTAAAAAATAGAAATAAAAAATTATATAATCAAGTCTAGAAAAAAACCTTAATATATGAAAAAGACCAGAAAATACCTTAAAACAATGGATGAAACAACTTAGAAAGATGAATAATTGATCCCCTACTACCGAAATAATATTAAAAGGGTTTGAAGGTATTAACCTAATCCTATGAAATATCCTAAAGAGTTAAATAACCCTTAGCTTATACCCTGAAGAGACGAATAATAAACCCGAATACGAGAAAAACTCACAAAACTTCAAATCGAATTTCATTCGCCCTATAAACTACCTTAAATTACGAGATAACACAGGATATACCTTAAAATGGTAAATCTAATACCATGGAGAGTCGAATAAATAACCTTTTATACCTCGAATAGTAATCAAACTAATATAGATACAAAGTGAATTAAAGATATTTAGCCGGATGACTTTCTGACACAAATCTTCCTTATCCGGGCTTAGAACCGGCACCAAATTGAGCTGGTTCGCTCCTCCAATGCCTAACTTTGACCCTATAATAATAATAAAAATGATACAAATATTAACAGCCTCAAGATATGAACGCCAGATGGCTTTCCTGACAACAGTTCTATTCCATTAATCCGGGTTGGGACAAGCACCGAATTGGAATGACCTTGTTCCCCCAGTTATAACCATTAATTTCCCCAAGCTATCCCAAGGTTTAATTTCCATATTTCTTTTTTTCCCCCTCTCCCATTCGTTTTTATTTCCCCTCTCATCTGCCTTTCTTTCTAATTCCCATTTTTAAGAGGGGATTCGGTTACTTTTTTAAAATTTTATTTTCCCCTTTTCGAATAGCTATGACCCTTTTATGCAAATTATTCTACATCATCTATATTATTTTATATTTTCATCTTCATATCATATTTCTTCTATTTATTTTCATCCATTTTCATATTTTTGGTTCACTTTTTTGTTTAATTTTTTTGCTTTTCTTCTATAAATTGCTTATTTTTATTTCACATTTATTTCTTTTACTTATTTCTGTATTGAGGATAAAATTAATTAGTATTTTTTTTCACTTAAATATAATTTGTATTTTATATTTTCACTCATTTAATTATTCATTTCTTTATTATTTACTCATTTATTTCCCTGACTCTTTATTTCTTTATTTAGCTTCATATTGATTTATTTGCATAAATACTTTTTTTTTATTAATTTCATTATTTCTTTATGTATTTCTCTATATAATAATCAAGTAATTAAAACAATAATTGAAGCATAACATTTCTACATAAATTCCCTACTCATAGATAGTATTATTTTTCCTTTTCATATTGCTATTTTGAATAACCCTATTATATTGCTATTTTTTTCCTGTCCAATAGTTAGATTTCCCCTTTGCTACTGCTATTTTTCCCATTTCAGATTGCTATTTTCTCCCTTTCAAATACTTTAATGTCCCCTTTCCATACTGACATAATCCCCTTTTCAAACAGCTTGATTTCCCCTATCTGCAAGTGAGATTTTCCATATATTGCAATTTTCCCCTTTCAAATAGCGTGATTTTTCTCCTATTCAAATGGCTATTCCTTTCTTTCAAATTCCCATTTTTTTATATTGCTATTTTTTTCCTTTTCAAACAGCTTGATTCCCCTTTCATACTGCTGTTTTTCCCCTTTCCGAGTAGCTTGATTTTTCCTTTCATATCGCTAATTTTTCCCCTGTTAAATAGCTTGATTACCTCTTTTCAAATGACCACGGGACCCCTATCCAAAACCTTATTTTGCCTCTTTTATTATTTCTTAAGTTTAACAAAATATTCCGTTAAAATACTATTTATATTTATTTTCCTTCATAGCCTATTCACTTTTCTTAAACTGTCCATCTATTTTCTATAATAGCCTAATCAATAGCCTATTTCTTAACTCAAATCCTATTTACAGCTATATCATAATCAATTTACTTTAAATTATAGCCTATTCATAATTACTAAACAGTCTTTTTAATTCTATTCATAACCTCTCTATTTTCTTCAAAGAGCCTATCTGTTGCTGATTTCTTCCTTTGAAAATGTTGATGAAATTCCAATCTAATTTATAATTATATTCTTTCATAGCCAATATGTTTCTTTTCGTAAACTAGTTACACATATCTCATTCTCTGAACTAGTTTTGATATTTCTTCGAAGCTTATCTGCTTATTAAGCAGCCTATTTATTCTCTTCATAACCTGTTTATTGCCAATTAACACCTATTTAATTTTTCTAATCAGACTTTTTTTCCAAAAAAAAAAAAGCATAATCATTTCCTCTGACAGCTATTTACCTTTAAGACATTTTTCATTTCTTTAAAATGCCCATTTCTTTCCCACTGAAGAGCCTATTTATTTTCCTTCGTAACCAATTTGATTTTTTAAAAACCTTTTCATTGTCCTTTATAACCAACTTATTTTCCTGATAAGCTATTAATTTCCTTCACAGTATATTTAATATCCTTAGAAAGCTTATTTCTAACCCATTGAATATGCTATTCACTTCTTCTGAAAGCCTATTTATATCCCGTAGCAATCCACTTTACTAACCCCTTTAAGCCTATTTTCTTCCCATTCACAGCCTATTAAGATCCACAATAAGCCTATCAAATTTAAAAGGAAAACCTCTCACTTTTTCAGCATATTTGTTTTCCTTGAACCTATTTATTTGAAAATTACAAGGTCTCTTTTTCCTTTAAACAACTAACTTATTTCCCCTTCAAAGCCTTTCTGTTTTCCATTGTTCACCTATCTGATTTCTTTAAACGGCTTATTCATTTTCCCTTGATAGCTAAATTACTCCTTCCCATTCAGAGCCTATTTCCCCTCAGAGCCAAATTACTTCCCTCTCACAACCTATTTTATTTTACCAATGAGCCTATTCATTTTGAATGGATTAACTATATATTCTGCAGCATATTGATTTCCATCAAGCCTATTCATTTCATTCTAACACAAGCTTACCTTTACACAGCCTATTTACCTCCTTTCAAAGCCTATTCACTTATTCTTAATTAACCAATTTATTTCCCCCTTAAATGCTCTATTTATTTACCTCTCACTGTCTATTCATTTCCTCTTAAGTAACTTGTTTATATTTCCTATTAATAGCCTACTTATTTCTCCCTCTAAGCCTATTTATTTCCTCGATTAAAAACCTATTTATTTCCTACATTAAAAACCTATTCATTTCCCTCAGAGAACCTATGGCATCCTTAGAAGCTAATTTTATTTCCTTTCAAACAGTCTAGTTTATTATATCTTAGCCTATCTTATTAGCCATCTCACCCTAAATTAATTTATATTCCTTTCAAATCTCATTGGTTTCTCTCATGAACTGCCTATTATTAGCCATTAATAGCACATTAGTACCTTTTAGCATATCTATTTTTCCCTCAGTCTATTCATTTCTCCATCAAAAATCTATTTCCTTTGAAATACTCAAGATTTTTTTTTTCACAAATTCATCCATTTTATTTATTTATTTTTTTTTTAAATAACTTGTTTCTTTTCACCTCTCAACCTATATATTTCCCTTCAAAAAGTTATGGGTTATTTTCATGATTAAGCCTATTCAATTCCCTTAAACAGCCTACTTATTTATTTAGGGAGGGCACATATATTTTCCTTAATAATGCCTATCTAATATCCAACCTCAGCTTATTTATTAATCTTAAGACTATTTCTTTCTCCTTCGGCTTTTCCCCCTTGTTATTTATCTATTTTCCTCTAAGCCTATTTACTTTCTGTACACGCCTAAATAAATATTTCCTTAGACAGCCTAAGGCCTTTTTTTCCTATTTATTTTCCCCTCGTACTATTTTTACTTCAAAAAGCAAATTTATTTCATACTAAAAAACCTATTTACTTCGCTCGAACAACCCCAAATTTTATTGTGATTAGCCTATTTATTTCCCTCTAACCCCAAACTTATGAGTAGCCTATTTATTTCCCTCTCTGTCTATTCCTTCCTCTTGATAAAACCTGTTTATTACTCAGTCTTATGCTCTTTATTTCCCACCCTATCTTCTAGACACAGCCTATTTCTCCTCCTTAAGCTAGAGACCACCTTTTAGTTCCCATTCACACTATTCTAGATCCTCAAAAAGCTTATTTACTTCCTTCTAAATAGCCTATTTATTTCCTTTAAAGCACATTTAGCCTACATGATTTTTCTTTATTTTTCATATATGTTAATTGAGGCTAACGCCCTCTGTTGCAAATTACAAAATGACCATGAATAGAAAATAGATAGACAGCAAGACAGACAGATAGGAAAATTAAATAACTAGACAGATAAAGAGATAGAGAGATAGATACCGATTAGAAAAAATAAAGGTACACAGAAAACTTGAGATTGAAAGATAAAAATGGATGGATAGAGAGACTGATAGACAGAAATAGGAGATATAAATATAAAGCGAAATTGAGGACTAAGTAGGTATAAAGATAGATAGAAAGATATATAGAAAGATACAGAGATAGCGACAGGGAAATAATAAATGAGAGAGAGAGAGAGAGAGAGAGAGAGAGAGAGAGAGAGAGAGAGAGAGAGAGAGAGAGAGAGAGAGAGAGAGAGAGAGAGAGAGAGAGAGAGGATATAAAAACTGAATCCTCGTATATCTTACAATGTATCTTGGAGCTATTTGAATCCTAATAAAAATAATATCATTTAATAATACTCAGAAAACATCCTTTTACTCAAAACTTTAAAAGGTCAAATATATATATATATATATATATATATATATATATATATATATATATATATATATATATATATATATATATATATATATATATATATATATATATATATATATATATATATATATATATATATATATATATATATATATATATAAATAATACAGCCAAGTAATTTAGAGTATATATATATATATATATATATATATATATATATATATATATATATATATATATATATATATATATATATATATATATATATATATATATATATATTTATATAAAACCAGTATATTCAACATTTTCATTCTAATTCTTCCCGCCCCCAATATCGAATAGCATTATTTTTCAAATAGAATTTTTTTTCACTCTCTTTATATTGGTAATCTGCATCTGGGAGTATAGGATTATTTTTCGCTTTTGAGGTTGAGAAGGGTGGGTATGGGGACGGAGTCTTCGCCATTGATGGGCGGTTTGTGGATAAATTATGGGTGGGACGAGGGTGGAATGGGCGTAGGGAGAGGAGATGGGTGTATAGGCGTGCAAATGTGAGCCATGCAATACATGCATGAGTATCTACACATACACATTCATGCACATGCATGTATGTAAAGTTTTTGATAGCAATTTTTACGGCATGCAGACCTTGAAAATAAAAATAAAAATATGTAAAACTGATAAGTTGGTTATACTGGACAGAGATTTGTATATATATATATATATATATATATATATATATATATATATATATATATATATATATATATATATATATATATATATCTATATATATATATATATATATATATATATATATATATATATATATATATATATATATATATATATATATATATGATCAATTATAAAAAAAATATTGACCAAAAATATAAAAATTGACAAAAATAAGTGAAAAAAAAATATATAAAAGATTTGTTTCTCCTTCTGAAAAATTCTTTTAAAAAATAATTCGTTTCCCAATATAAAAATACTTAAAATTCTCACCTGGAATTATAATAAAATACAAAAGAATAAATTAAAATATATAAATAAGTCAATCAATCGTAAGTAAATAATAATTATTTCTCGTCCAATAATCCACTTATCACTGCTTATCTGAAATATGTGAAGCTATACCAGGATGTACTCTATAATATATATATATATATATATATATATATATATATATATATATATATATATATATATATATATATATATATATATATATATATATATATATATATATATATATATAATAGCCATTTTTTTGTTACATTTGTGGCTACCCAGGTGACATCATGGGTATATATAACACAGATCTGGTTTTACGTCACGGATCCCCTTTTCTATTAAGATCTAGGATGATGCCTTCTTTCGAAGGCCTTTGGTTATGACAGTGAGACCATTACCCAGAGTGAATGCCCTTTCTAGCCTCAAGCCGTGGAGGATCTCGAGCCGACGAGCTGACTAATCGAAGTCACAAGTGCTACTACCCGACCACGGCCGCCAATATGTAGCATATTTTAAAGTAAATTATTATTATTATTATCATTATTATTATTATTATTATTATTATTATTATTATTATTATTATTATTATTATTATTATTATTATTATTATTATTATTATTATTATTATTATTACTATTATTATTATTATTATCATTATTATTATCATCATCATCATCAATAGGGTTGTTGTTGCTGTTACTGCAATAATAATAACAATAATAATAATAATAATAATAATAATAATAATAATAATGATAATAGTAATAATAATAATAATAAAAATAATAATAATAATAATAGTAATAATAATAATAATAATAATAATAATAATAATAATAATAATAATAGTAGTAGTAGTAGTAATAATAATAATAATAATAATAATAATAATAATAATAGTAATAATAATAATAATAGTAATAACAGTAATAAAAATAATAATTGCTAATAATATCATTATCACTATTATTATTATCAATTATTATCAACAATTATTATTATTATTGACTTTACTAATACTATCAATTCTTCTGTTAAAGTTAGGACCACCAAACCAGCTTCAGTGTTCTATAGTGTAATGAAAAAAAAAACCTTCATTCCTCGGAATATATTAGAAAGAAATTGTGAATGTATATCGTGTTATACAGCACTGTAATGTATTATTAAATATATTATGTTCGGCACTATCACATATAATTTATAAAATATTCTTGAAATTTAAACTGTATATCATCAAGTATAGTAATATATATATATATATATATATATATATATATATATATATATATATATATATATATATATATATATATAATATTGTAGTCAATCTAATACATATTACATTATATATATATATATATATATATATATATATATATATATATATATATATATATATATATATATATATATATATATAATATTGTAGCAATCTAATACATATTACATTATAAAAGACTCAGAATATATAAAATATAAAAATATATTCTAATACATATAAAATATTTATTAAAATTCTTGATCTACAATATCATAAAAGACGGATTCATGATAAAACAAAAAGTGTGAAAAAAACTATATTTCGTTCGTCGTTAACCGGTTATCAGTGTCGTTCTGACGAGGTTGGCCAATTCAATTAGAGGAACTGTAACGAGGTCGATTCGCTCTGTGATTGGCTACAGCCGTTCCGAAGCCATTTCTTTTTCTATATATTTTTTTTTCATATTTTTATTCGTAATTTTTTTTTTGTATTTATATTTTAATATTTTTATTTCAATATTGCGTTTTGGTGTATTTGCTGTTCATTAATCTCTTATTTTGCTTCTTTGCGGTGATTTTTTTTTACATTTATATATTTCGTATATATTAATTTTTTCTTGATTTATTTTTCATTTTTTTTGGTATTTTTTTTTAAATTAAATCTTAATATTCTCAGATAAACTTTTACTCTTGATGCATATATTTTTTTTTTCATTATTCTGCTTTTTTTTATGTAAAATTTTTGTTAGAACTATATTATCAGGGGAGAGAAAGAATTTTTTTTTTATCAATACTTTTTTCATTCTGGGAATATATATTTTTCATAATCACATTTCGTATCAATATATTAATATATATATATATATATATATATATATATATATATATATATATATATATATATATATATTTTATCTATGTGTTTCATTTATTTGAACAATGACATGTGATTATTGTAATGATTTTTATGTGAAATGGTAGATTAATGTAGCTATTTCCGTTGGAAATTTGATATTTCTAATGGGTTTCTATGTGAAATGATTATTTTTGATAGTTAATGCCTTCGGATATGAGCAGTATCCCAATTATTTTCTATGTGAAACGGTTGATTTTGACTGCTTTTTACCATCGGAAATAAGCGGTATCCCAAAGATTTTCTATGTGAAATGGTCGATTTTAATTATTTATTGCAGTCTGAAATAAGCAGTATCCCAAAGATTTTCTATGTGAAATGGTCGATTTTAATTATTCATTGCCGTCTGGAATGAGCGGTATCTCAGAGGTTTTTTATGTGAGCTGGTCGATTCTGATTGGTTATTGCCGTCTGAAATGAGCGGTATCTCAGAGGTTTTTTTATGTGAGCAGGTCGATTCTGATTGGTTATTGCCGTCTGAAAAGTGCGGTATCTCAAAGATTTTTCATGTGAAATGGTCGATTTTGACTAGCTATTGTCGTCAGAAATGAGCGGTATCCCATAGATTTTCTATGTGAGCTGGTCGCTTCTGATTGGTTATTGCCGTCTGAAATGTGCGGTATCTCAAAGATTTTTCATGTGAAATGGTCGATTTTGACTGCTTATTTTCGTCAGAAATGAGCGGTATCCCATAGATAATGAGCGGTATCCCAATGATTTTCTATGTGAAATAGTCGATTCTGGAAATCAACTCTGTCAGACATGAGCGATTGAGATCTGACCCCCTCCCATATCTATCTTGGAATGGACAATTAAAATCGATAAGTCAACATAAAAAGAATCATGAGAAGAAGCTACATTGCAGTGTCTAAATAAATCTTTGAAGCAAATTTCACGACTGCATTACCTAACTGACCTATCCCAAGTAACCTAATTTAATATTAGGTCATTATGGTCCTCGGCTTCACCTAGACACTAAATTTATTAGATATATTAATATGTGTGTTCGAATGTGTGTGTTTGATTTGGCAATATTACCTCTCATAAGTGTAATATCTTAAAGCGTATATATATATATATATATATATATATATATATATATATATATATATATATATATATATATATATATATATATATATATATATATATATATATATATATAAGCCAATAGATAAACTAGGTATACCCACACAAGAATTTCGTTCGTAAGCAGATAAAAATAAAAAGAAAACTAAAAATAAATAAATAAACAAATAAATATATATTTTAATACAAATTTAAATCTCGGTGTTAAGTACCATGCAAGCAAGCAGAGTTATTAAAAGTCATGCAAAAAAAACCAAGGGGCCGAAAAAAAATACATGCATTATACATAAAACATGTATATTAATATTATAATATTTTGAGGGACAAAG
Organism: Halocaridina rubra; assembly: GCA_037179515.1. Lineage (NCBI taxonomy): Eukaryota > Metazoa > Arthropoda > Malacostraca > Decapoda > Atyidae > Halocaridina > Halocaridina rubra. The sequence continues at coordinate 30,754 of JAXCGZ010008391.1, forward strand.
TGCCAGTGAGTGTGTAAGTAAAATCTTACCTTTTTACAGTACTGGCACTGATAGGCCCCTCTTCCTTCGTGTTGCTCTGCTGCGTGACGCATAATGTTTTCTTTGCCCAGCACGGCTAGACCACATACCTAGCCAGAAAAAGAGGATGGTTGAAGAGTATGGATTATATGGAACTTTCTCTGATTATGTTCAAAGTTTGGTGCATGTGGTATGTCAGTGGAACAGGGAAGAGAGAATGCAAGAGATAATGTGAGGTGGACTTATGGAAACTAATGCAGGTGGGCGTGGAAGAACGTGGGATGTAATTCGAGATGGGACGAGAAAGTACAAGAGATAGGATTAGGTGGAGAAGTTGGAAACTGGTTAGGGAAGTGTGAGAGAACGTGGCATGTCAGTGGTGCAGGGAAGAGAGAGCTCAAGAAGGAAGGATGGATGGAAGTGCTGGAAACGGGGACAGGATATTGTGGATTTACGTGGAGTATCATTGAAGTAAGGACAAGAGTATGCAAGAGCTGGGATGAGTGAAGAGACTGCAAATGGAATTGACAACACCTGCACTGTACTAGATACTGGGACAGGAGGGTGTGGGTGCACATGGAATATCAGTAGAGAAGGGCAGAGTGTGCAAGAAATATGGATGGGTGGAGGTGATGTAAACTGAGTCTAGTATGTAAGTGGTGCAGGAAGAAAAGAGTGCAAGAAATAGGGATGGTTGAAGGTGCTTGAAACTGGGACCGGTTGGTGTGAGTGTACGTGGTATATCAGTAGAGAAGGGAAGGAAAAATGCAAGAAATTCTAATTCAAGAACCTAAATGCATAATTAAATACCTAATTGCACAGTTAGTTTATTATGTTTTACAGTCATGCTCGCTAATGGTAAGATAGTGTACAGCTATCCTAAAATTTTACCAATTCATAATTACTTTCTAACTCTGGAACCTAATAACCTAGGCCGCATTTTCGTGAGATAAAAAGTCAAGTTAACTCATGTTGTCTTTTTCCACTATCTTAGCATTACCATTCATACAAAAAAAAGCATAAAACGAAACATCTCGTTTCATTATTACGGGTCTTTGGCACTGAAGTCAAAACTGGCACCTGGAAAATAATAACAAAACAAGATGTCTCGTTTTACGACGGTTCGTTTTACGTTACTTCATTTGTACCGATGGCAATGCTGATATAGCGGGTCAAAACAACTCAAATTAAGTTGACTTTTTTGTCTTGCGAAAATGCAGTTCTAAAGAAGTGCCCAGTTAACTAAGTACTTAATTAGTTATAACTAATTACTTATTAAACATACCTTGCAGTGATACTTGCGAATAGTGAGAGAATAGTTTGGGTCGTGGAAGACGGAACAATGCATCCTATAATATAGAGGATGAGAAAACTTCATGTTGCAACCACCGCAATCTGCAAATAGGCAGGAAAAGATAGGGCGAGGATTAATGATAATAATAATAATAATAATAATAGTAATAATAACAATAATAATAATAATAATAATAATAATAATAATAATAATAATAATAATAATAATAGTAATAATAACAATAATAATAATAATAATAATAATAATAATAATAATAAAAATAATAATAATAATAGCACTGTCATACGAAATTTCTGTGAAAAATCCCTCTCTCTCTCTCTCTCTCTCTCTCTCTCTCTCTCTCTCTCTCTCTCTCTCTCTCTCTCTCTCTCTCTATCTATCTATATTTTTATCTATCTATCTATCTGTTCAATTATAAACAATTAGTACATAAACACTCATTCCCTTACAAACACATTCTCTCTCTCCAGCCTACCGAATAAATATTTTTACTTAAAACAGCTCTCTCTCTCTCTCCTCTCTCTCTCTCTCTCTCTCTCTCTCTCTCTCTCTCTCAGCCATAAACAGAGAGAGCTACACTTACTAATATTCATAAATATGATAATTAGGTTAATATGCATTTAATAAAACTGCATTCCTAGTGTCAAAATGATCATCAAGTTAAGATAATTAAGTTAATGATCGTTTAAGTTAAAGATAATTAAGTTGATGATTATTTGAGTTAATGACTATTTAATTTAATGATAATTTAAGTTAATAGCCTTTATTAAGTTCATGATCATATAAGTTTATGATTAATTGAATTAATTAACATTAAAGTTAATAATTATTTAAGGTAGAATTCAATAAACTTAATGACCATTGAAGTTAATGATAAAGTAAATAACAAAATAAATTAATAGTCTTTCAGTTCATTATTATTCGCATAATTGATGACGGGAATACAAAGAATTAGGCAACATACAAAGTCATGAATTAACACGAGACATATTATTATTATTATTATTATTATTATTATTATTATTATTATTATTATTATTATTATTATTGTTATCATTATTATTATTATTATTATTATTATTATTATTATTATTATTATCATTATTATTATTATTATTATTATTATTATTATCATTATTATTATTATTATTATTATTATTATCATTATTATTATTATTATTATTATTATTATTATTATTATTATTATTATTATTTCCAATTCCTCTTTCTCTTCTTATATCTGTTTCACAAAATTTAGTTTAATCTTATTTATCATATTTTCTTTTACATTATTCCCCTTTTTATTTCATTATCTTTTCCTCTCATTCTTGCTTCGTTCTCTTTCTTATTTATAATTGTTTGTCCTCAAATATACATTTTTTCATTTCCTTATTTGCGATGTATTATTTAGTCTTAATTTTATTCCAATTTATTCTGTTGTCCTCTCTTCTTTCTTTATTTCTTTCTCTCTGTTTTTACATTTTCATCACCCTTCCATCGTTATTTCTATCTTCTATTTTCTTTCTTCCTAATTCCTTCACCCTTTACTGTCATTTTTGTTTTTCTATTCAATCTTTTATTTTCATATTCTCTTCCTTCCCAGTTTCATTACCTCTTCCTCTCTCTTTGTTAATATTCCCATTTTCTCTCTTCTCTCTGCCTTTATCTTCTCTCTCTTGTTAATTATCTCATTAGTCTTTCTCCCCTTTTTATCATCATCTCTCCGTCTATTTCCCTGGTGTCTTATATTTCCCTTATAGCGTTGTAACTTCCATGGTCTTCCCTTTACAATCTCCGGCTCCCGAGCAATAAACCTCAAGTTTATAGTACCATTTCTATCCCTACTGCCATTCTTTCCTGGTGTCCAAACCTGTTATAAAAAGTCTTCATTGTCTCTTAAGCTTTTCTCGGGGCTGGTCTTCTATCTCTTGCCCATGACAGTTTGTTTATCCGACAAAGATATATATCTAAAATTTGCTTTGTGTCGAAACCTCATATTATTGTACCATTTCCATCCCTATTGTCATTCTTTCCTGGTGTCCAGACCAATAAAAAAAAAGTTTTGCTGATTTAAAGTTCTACTCTGGGCTTATCTTCAGTCTCGTACTAACGACAATCTGCTTAACTAAAAAATTATCCAAGGTCAGATATGTGTCAAAACCTCGAATTTATAGTACCATTTCTATCTCTACTGCCATTCTAGCCAGGTGTCTAAACCAGTTATAAAAAGGTTTCTTTGTCTCGTAAGCTTTCCTCGGAAATGGTCTTTATTCTTATGCTCACGACTGTCTGTTTATCTAAGCAAAAAATCTATTTAAAGTTTGTTTTGTGTAAAAACATCAAGTTAATAGTGTCCTTTCTATCCCTACTGCCATTCTTATCTAGTGTCCACACCAATTATGAACCAATTTCGTAGCTCCTAAACTGCTGTTTGGTTTGGTCTTCCATCTCATGCTCAAGACAGTCTGGTTATCTAAATAAAAAATCTTTCTAAAGTTTCTTGTGTCAGTCTTAATCTGATGAACACATTCTTTCATCCTTTTAAAGTTATTTGGTAAATATTTTAAGCATTTTTTTTACTGAAGGCTACAAGACACCATGCTTCAGGTAACTCTTTTAAATAAAGACTCAGCATAGGAAGAGCTTTTCCCTAGTTATAATTCAATGAAAAAATACTCTGTTCTCTAGTATAAACAAGCTGATGACGTAATCCAGTAAGCTAGTTAGATATGAATATTAAGTAGGGTTTGTGCTATGTACAAATCGTATTTATGGATTTGGAATTTTGAGGTTTTAGCATAAATGAGATTTACCATATTTATTTACTTTTGTGGCCACCCTGAAAGCTTTACTGGGATATAGGGAAAATATGATTATATGTATATATATATATATATATATATATATATATATATATATATATATATATATATATATATATATATATATATTATAATCCCTATAGTATATTAAAAATGTATTTTTATATAACAAAAACTTCAGATATGACGACTATATTCAAATCAAAATTTCAGTTTTGTTGTAGAAATATTTACGAAAATATGAATTAAACAAAAACGGTGACATGCATCTCTTCATTGCGTCTGCAAGCAAACTGCAGTCACTGCAAATGTAGAGACTGCAGTTTTTTTTTTACAGCAGGTAGTTTATATTATATATCTCCACTACTTACCAGCCTCTGTCCACTCAACAGCAATACTGAGAACACGTTATTGTATGCTCTATAACATTATTTTATATGTCTGCTTGTGTGATAGCAGGTCTTAAATTGTGTTTGTCTTGTTTTTTGTTTTCTGTCTATCTGGCTCTGTATGTCTAACTGTCAATCTGCTTCTATGTCTGTTTACTGGGCTGTCTGGCTCTTGCTCCCCAGCTATATGTCTTTCTGCCTGGCTATTGGCCTCTAGCTGTCTATCTGACCGTTTGTCTGTCTATATGTTTATCTATCTCTCTGTCAAGCTTTATTAGTTTATCCATTTCTCTCTCTGTCCGTCTGTCTATCAGTCTCTTCCTTTTTATGTGTTTGTGTGTCTGTCTCTGTCTTACTGTCTAACACGATCTGCCACTCCCAGTTCAACGCAGTGCCGGTCCAGAGCCCGGATAAATGGAGAGGGATACTAAAATAAAAAACTGTCTAAGATTAAGCTTCACACTATCTCCATTTATCTAATGGCGTATTCAATGGACCTACTAAGTGGGTCTGGTGGAGAGAATCTGTACGAGTAGAAATGAAACAAAAGACAGAAGAATCAGAGAGAATGAATAGAAAGAGAAAGAAGAAAGTGAGTGAGAACTTAAGAATTAAAAGAAGAAGGAGCAGAAAATAAGCGAGATAGATGGATAGATAGATATATATATATATAGATAGATAGATAGATAGATAGATAGATAAATAGATAGATAGATAGATATACATAGATAGATAGATAGACAGATAGATAGATAGAGATAGATAGATAGATAGAGATATATAGAAAGATAGATAATTAAATAGACAGATAAACCGAGAGACAGATAGATAAATAGATAAATAGAAATATAGATAGATAAATCGATAAAAATAAACAGAAAGAAAGATAGAATCTAAATAAAACAAACAGAAAATAAACAGAAATACACACAAAATAAACAGAAAGACTCAGAGAGAATAAACAGACAGAGACAGTAAGTAAGCAGTAATAGATATTATAAAGAGAGAATAAACATATATAAACAGTAAAAGACGAAGAAATATGAGAAAGAGAATAAACCCGAAGAATGAGAAAGAACAGAATAAACAGAAGAATTCATACAATATATAAACAGAAGAAATAGGAAAAGAAACAAGACAAAGAATAAATATACATATAATAGAAAATAATTAGCAAGAAACAGAGAAAAAGAGTAAAAGAAAATATGCAAAAACAGAGGAAATATAATATAAAAGAAAAAATCCGAAATTAAAAAGAGACCGAAATATTAAACAGAAATAAATAGACAGAAGAAAATGACACACTGTCAACAAAGTTCTAGGAAAAAAAAAAGGTTGCAAAAGAGAGAAGCCGTTTCAATTATTCCACGAGAGAGAGAGAGAGAGAGAGAGAGAGAGAGAGGAGGAGGAGAGAGAGAGAGAGAGAGAGAGAGAGAGAGAGAGAGAGAGAGAGAGAGAGAGAGAGAGAGAGAGAGAGAGAGAGAGAGAGAGAGAGAAATTTGACAGAAAATGAAGGTATGAGCAAATACGGAAGAGAAATACAATTGGAAACAGAAATTTTGACAGAAAATGAAATATGAGAGAGAGAGAGAGAGAGAGAGAGAGAGAGAGAGAGAGAGAGAGAGAGAGAGAGAGAGAGAGAGAGAGAGAGAGAGAGAGAAGATTGGAAACAAATATGAAATAGAAAATACAATTAGAAACAGAAATTTGAAAAAAATGAACCTATGAGAGAGAGAAGAGAGAGAGGAGAGAGAGAGAGAGAGAGAGAGAGAGAGAGGAGAAGAGAGAGAGAGAGAGAGAGAGAGAGAGAGAGACGAGAGAGAGAGAGGAGAGGAGAGAGAGAGACCGCTCGTATTGATCGAAACGTGACGTTGAGCGCGCCTGCGCGCGGCGTACATTTTAAGGGCTGTGGTTGAATGAGAGTGTGCGTGTGCGTGGTGTGAGTGTGTGCATCCATACCCACGTTTGTGCATCTTAATGCAACGTTACATATGTGTATTTTTTTCTATTTATTTTTTGTACACGTCTAGTTTTTGCGTGTATTAAAAGGTTCTGTGTATATTTGTACGTAATATACACAAGCATATTATGTGTAAACGTATACATTCCTTTGTTTAGAGAGGATGTGATAATATGTGCATGAATGTATGTATGTATGTGTTTCTGTCTGTCTATCCGTCCGTCCGAATGTATGTATGTAGGTTATGTACATACAAAGAGAAAGACATAATAAGCATAGGGACAAAAGTATTGTATTTCAGACAGACAAAAAGACAGACAGAGTTAGATATATAGATATATAAATAGATATAGACTATGACATAGAGATCCTGACAGAAGACTAGATAGATAGGGATAGAGGCAGTAAAGTTGAGACAGACAGAAAATAGAGCAACAGACAGACAGACAGACCTCTAGAGACAAACAACTGGATACCCAAGCATAATTAGACAGGCAAAGAGACAGAAAATTATGACAGACACATATAACCGGACAAGCAGACACTGACAGGTAGATATGACGGACAAACGTAACAAGACAATTCAGCAGACATTCAAACAGAAAAAAAAAACAGACACAATACCGGACAGACAAAGAGAATTAAATGAGAGATAAAAGACAGATATACATTAAAAAAGAGAGATGCCAGACAAACAAATCTATACACACAGACAAATAAATTCAGACATGTAGGCACAGACAGAAGAAATGATAGACAGACAGACAAACAGCTAGCCAGACGGACAGGCATGTAGAGAGCAGGGGAGATAACAGACAGATAAAGAACAGAAATGAAGGATAGAAAGAGACGACAGAG
>JAXCGZ010008392.1:0-38066 GCA_037179515.1 Halocaridina rubra
GTGAATTTAAAATGGAGGGAAGCTCTTATTATTAGGCACTCTCTCTCTCTCTCTCTCTCTCTCTACCCAACCCCCCCGCACTCTCTTTGTCCCAGCCAACTAGGGAGGGGCACTGTAAATAAACCAACAGACATACAAACAATGATGAGCCCTTAATAACTAAAATAATAATAATAATAATAATAATAATAATAATCTCCACAATCATCATCAAAGGAAAATTATTGTTGCCAATAATAATAATAATAATAATAATAATAATAATAATAATAATAATAATAAGATCTAAGGAGAATTTTTGGAATAGACATTCTGAAAGTAATGCAGAGGTATATTAAAACCCAGCTGAGAATTGGATATTCATTACACATCTTTTATAATCCCTTCACATCTGACTGGTCATTACACACTCCAACTCTGTTTCTCTTTACAGCCTGATAAAGGCTGTTTTATTTTATTATTTTTTGGCCCGTCCTGTTGGAAAAAAAAAAATGGCCCGTCCTGTTGGGAAAAAAAAAAAAAAAAAATCCGCGATTCACTGAATTCGCAATAGGTGAACCGCGATATAGCGAGGGGTTACTGTATTATTATTCTTATTTTCATAATGGGTATTCATTTTAGCTAGTGAAGACCCCCCTAACCAGAAATAATGGAAAAACAGATGTGATGAACCGAGGTCCCCCTATTAGTCTGTTAAATTGAGGGTTGAATGTACTCAGAAATATATGATTTTCCTTCCTCTAAGAGCATTTTCTCCAAGTATATAATGTCACCACTCTGGAATAAAAGCTTTGCAAAAATTGCAATCAAAGTCCAAAAAAATTGTATCTTACCATGAAAGTACAAATTTCAAGGACACATCCATCAAACACAACAAAGAATTATGAAAATGAGAAAAAATTATTTGACATTATAGTTTATCATGGTACTGAAAATCTGCATCTTCATAGTTTGCATCATAAGAGCATTCAATTAGAAAGGTGTACTTAAGAAGAATATTTTTCATCCACAGCAACAATCTCATCTTGTATATTTACCTTCTGATTAAAAACAACTGCCCTGCTGATTTCTGTCTCTAATGAATCCGTTATATCCCAAATAATACGTCTCGGAGGAGCATAATCACTCTGCTTAAAAGCTTTTGGAGGAGGCATTACTTGTCCATTATCCAGATATCTCTTCTCAATAACTCTGCAAAAGAAAGCAAGAAAATACTAATACTTACTGCTTACTCTCAAAGTTTCATGCTTACAGCTGGCCTCTGAGAACGAAAACCATATTTTTCTTATACTCTTAAGTATGTTGACCAAGTTGGTAAGCCACTATTAGCCAACTGACTATATACACACTCAAAAATACAGTTGAAGTTATATGTTCTAGACACATGCAGCACAAGGAGGCTTGATTTAACCCCTTATAACTAAAATTTCCGAGAAATACATGTTATACCTGAATTTTTAGGAGTATAATGTTGCTTCAAATGCTAGTTTTCTTAGGAATCAAAATTGATAAAAGGTAACTCTATCTCCATATTTACAGAAATTACTGTGTAAAAAAAAAAAAAGTCACTTTACGGTATATGGGAAGCATGAGGATATCTACAGCCTCTGGGTTGGGGAGCCAGTGTGACAGCTAGGAAAAATTTCAACACATTAAAAACAAATGTGTCATATGAATACACAAAAGAATTATTAATTACATAAAAGTGTTTCACTAAAAAGTATAAGTAAAGAATATTTACTGACATCACCAACATACAGTCATCCCTTACACTGTATGATGATATGTCAAGGAAATAAAGCATAGTGTAACATTTTCATAGCATGGAGTAACTAAATCAGATAAATCATTTTTAATATGTTTTGAGCAGAATTCGACGGATAAAACAGAGTAATTGAAACTACAAAAGAGGAGGGAGTAAATATTGAGATAGGAATACATGAAAATAGAGAGAACTCAGCACAAAAAAAACAAACAAACTGTACATGTGTCTTCACAACGTAACTGCAAAATTTTATGAATTATACACAGATATAATGATCTCTCTCTGGTAATATAAAAGATATATAGTTCTCTAATAGACACAAACAAAAAATAATTTCATTTTTTTCTAAGACATCAAAAAGAATTCCTTTTTCTGCATTTAGATCAAGTATATGCAAAACCAGATACCTATTGCATCACATTTCATAATAAATTACCATGGTAAAAATACTGATGACTAATTTTTATACTTATTTATCAAATATCAAGACATAAGCTTAATAGAAATGTCTATATATCTTACCAACATGCTTTCAATTGATATATGCATGGCATATATCAAGTACATTTCTTTCCATTCCAATGTACTTTTCTAAAGAAAAATTAATTCAGGGAATCAAAACAGTGTAACTATATTAATTTTCACATATAAAATAGTAATAAAACTAGATAAGGGTAGACTTACATTCTATCACCTTGTTGATATACATTTATAACACTCTATGTATAGTACTACTATAAATACAGTACAGGTGCTTATTTTATTCTAATTAGTACAAGATATAACAATCCTTTTTTCAGATATACAGTATTGCAATGAGAGAAAGAATAACTTTACTTTGGGCAAGTCAGGGCTTCTGAGCCTTCAACTAAATTTGATGGGACAGACCAGTCGATACATATGCTGTCACAAGCTCTTTCACTTGGTAATTATTTCTAGAAATCAACAATAGCAGTAAATGCCTACATCAATATGGACATTGTTGAGTGGTGCACAACTGATATCTTTTTAGACATTTTCATTGGCAAATCCTTCAGAAAAAAACTCTTCCAAAGCTTTGTCCAGTTGATTAGGCAATTTCAAGTCAGAGCCGGATATGGAATGGGTGAGGCCTTGAGCAATTAAAAAAAAAAACTCTGAGGCCCAATGAAGAGAACCCAAAAGCAGTATTTGAAGATGGACTCCCAAATGAAGCAGTTACAACAACAGTGGCTAGAAGAGAGGTAGAGCGGGCAGTAAGGAAAATGAAAAATGGAAAGGCAGCAGGACCTGATAAGATGCCAGTAGAGGTATGGAGGAGTCTTGGAGAGGAAGGCATAGATATCTTGTGGGACTTAATGCAAAAGATCTTTAGTCAGGGAAAGATGCCAGAGGAATGGAGAGGAAGCTTAATCATCCCAATCTATAAAGGGAAGGGAGACATTCAGGAGTGTGGAAACTATAGAGGTATAAAGTTAAGTCATACTATGAAGATATGGGAGAAGATCATGAAGAGGAGACTCAAAGAGGTAACGACAACTGGGGATGAACAGTTTGGCTTCATGCCTGGAAGAGGGACAGTGGATACCATATTTGCTCCGAGACAAATGATGGAAAAGCATAGGGAGAAACAGAAAGGACTGCATGTATTGACCTGGAAAAGGCATATGATCGAGTACCATGTCAAGAGGTGTGGAGGTGTATTAGAGAAAAGGGAGTCCCCGAGAAATATGTAAGAATCATCCAAGATATGTATGAGAGGGCAGAGGCAAATGTTAAAAGCAGTGTAGGCTTGACGAAGAGTCTCTCAGTAAATGTTGGTCTGCATCAAGGGTCTGCTTTGAATCCATATGTATTTGATCTGGTCTTGGATTTAGTAACCCAGGGTATTAGAGATGAGTCTCCATGGTGTATGCTCTTTACAGATGACATTGTACTGTGTAGCAACAGACGAGAGGTAGTGGAGGAGAAGCTTGATGAGTGGAGAAGAGTGATGGAGGATAGAGGACTGAGAATCAGCAGGAAGAAGACAGAGTACTTGAGGTTGAGAGATGATGAGGATGGGGAGGTCAATTTGCAGGAGAAGGTGTTGAAAAGAGTTGAAAAGTTCAAGTATTTGGGATCAACAGTAGCAGAGGATGGTGACCTAGTGTCAGAAATAACCCATAGAATACAAGTGGGATGGAAGAACTGGAAGAAAGTGTCTAGGGTGCTGTGCGACAGAAGAGTGATTAAGTTGAGGGGTAAAGTGCATAAGACAGTTGTGAGACCTGCAATGATGTATGGAGCAGAGACATGGGCAATAAAGAAGATGCAAGAGAAAAACTGGATGTGGCAGAGATGAGGATGTTAAGATGGATGTGTGGGGTGACAAGAAGCGATAAGATCAGAAACGAGGTAATTAGAGGTACCTCAAAAGTTAGAGAAATATCAGATACGATACAAGAAAGTAGACTAATATGGTATGGTCATGTCGTTAGGATGGATGAACAGTATGTTGGGAAGAGGGTGATGGAAATGGATATACAGGGTAGGAGAACAAAAAACAAACAAAAACAAAAACATTTATTTCCATTTTGTACAATGGTTATTCAACATTAATAGTAACTTATAAGTAGACATGTAATTAAACTAACAAATAAGAGGGTTAGACATATAGTTAAATTAAATGTAGCTTTCATAGAAAATAATAATGCTGTAATAAAAATGTTACAATAATGTTAATAATAAAGTAGTAAGTATGCCACTAGATACAGGATCGTTATTATCGGCATCATTTCCATATTTGTTTCCTTACAATGAGAATAATTAGTTCTTAATGAGCAGCAACTATTTGTCCAAAAGAAAACTATATAGTTTGCCTTTGAAAGCTGTGAAAGAGGATGCATTTTTAAGATGCTCTGGAATATTATTCCAGAGTGTTGGCCCTTTGATAGTGATCATCTTTGAACCTGCTTCTGTGTTTGTTCTGTGAATAAAGAGCTCACTGCTCTGTCTTGTGTTGGTTCCCCTTATATCCCTGACTGTTTTTAAATCAAATAGCCAGCTAGGATAATGATGGTCCAAAATTTTGAATACAAAAACATAAATAGCATAAGCTCCCCAAACAGTTGTGCAGTAATTAATGTGACTTAGGGCTAGAGATTCAACAACAGTTATTCGAGTGGTAGTCTCAAAATTGTCTTTTATACGTGATAAGTACATTAATGTTCCTGTAACCTTTTTGCATACTTTATCTATGTGGGAATCAAACAACATGTGGTTATCAAAGTGAATTCCTAGGTTTTTGACTGTTTTGCTAGGTGTGATAATATTGTCGCAAAAATTAATTGTTGTGTTCTCTGGAATTTGTGCTATGTGGAACCTTGAACCAATAAATATGCACTGTGTTTTACTTTCGTTAATTAACAGCCCAATTTCTTGGAAATAGGTTTTAATTTTTGACAGAGTGTTTTCTGCTCTTAAAGTTAGCTCTGGGAGATTATTAATATCACCACTAAGGAGTAGTTGAGTGTCATCTGCATATTGTACGACTTGACAGTCAGAAATGAAAGAAGATAGATCATTTACGTAAATGGAGAAGAGGATAGGACCAAGTACTGATCCCTGTGGAACACCAAATGATACATTTTTTGGCACAGAGATAATGTTGTTAAGCCGTATGGACTGTTTACGATTAGATAGATACTCGCTAAACCAGCTTGGATCAATATTTAAGTTAATACATTTACTTAAAAGAATTTCATGGTTTACACTGTCGAAGGCTTTTGATAAGTCTAATAATACGAGAAGAGATATTTTTTTCATATCTATATTATTATATATACTATTCGTAACTTTAAGCAGTGCAGTTTCCGTCGAAAGTTTCGGTCTGAAATCATGCTGGTTAATACTTATTATTCTATTTGATTCTAAATATGACATAAGTTGGCATGCAACAATTTTTTCTAATATTTTAGAGAAAATGGGTAGGAGGGAAATGGGGCGATAGTTTGTCACATCTTCTCTGTCCCCCTTTTTATGCAGAGGTATTACATGTGCTATTTTCCAAGAGTCAGGAAACTTTTTAGTAACAATGGAAGTGTTCATAATAGTTAGAATATAGGATGCAATCACGGGTAGAGCATCTTTGATGAACTGAAATGGTATACCATCTGAACCATAAGAGCCAGAGTTTCTTAGGCTCTTTATGGTAAGAATTAGGGTAGCACAATCGATAGGAATAATCTTGAAGTACTCTCTTGTGTTTTCATTGGAAGAATTGTCATTTAAGCAATTACTCATATTCACCGAGTTGATGTTTTATTGAGTTTTTTCATATGTATTTTTGCCAACGTTAGCAAAATAGTTATTAAAGTTTTCTGCTTTGTCTTTCAACTCCGTAATATTTTCATAACTTTCTGAGGTACTCTTTTCATTTGGTATCATGCTTCTTATCACTTTCCATGTTGCTGCTGTATCATGTCTAGAGTCATTAAATTGTTTTTTGTAAAAGTCTTTTTTACTTACACTGATGAGAGATCTGACACGTTTCTTTTCTGTTTTATAACGTTCTCGGAGAGTCATATCATATCTATTCATTTTTAGCTCTTTTTGTATTTGATTTCTGATTTGCATTGCCTCTTTGATGTCATTAGTTAGCCAGGGGGCTGAGGGGCGGGTTATTTTTCTTGTTACAATGGGTGCACAACTATCTAAGCATTCAAGGAAGACTTTTGTTAGAATCTCAACCTGCAAATCGACGTTATCTGTGTATTTAATTCTATTAAGTGCATTTGTGTTGTTGATTAATGTTTCACAAAAGATATCAGGGGAGTAATTTTTTAGACACCAGAATGTCTTGAGGAGAGGCTTCCTTTTCGGCTTGTTTATGTTTAGCATAGCAATGTTCAGCTCGTGGTCTGCAATTGGGCAGGGAACTACGTCCCAATAGAGTATACTTTCCACTTTATTTGTTATTATCAGATCTATAAGAGTCCTAGAATTGGGGGTTATGCGGGTCGGTTTTGTCACTATTTGTGTTAACTTCACAGTGTTGATCACCCTTTTCATTTTGTTATCTGCTGAGAGCAAGTCATCATTAAAATCACCAAGTATGTATATGGGTTTATGACGCACACAGATATTTCTGAATGTTTCTAGTAGATGATTGAATGAACTGGTAGGTGCTTTAGGGTGACGGTAAACACACCCTACAATGAAAGATGGAAGTTTCTGATACTGCACAGTGATCCATAAATCTTCGAGCTCCTCAATTTTTTCTAAACCTGTGGCTATTTCTGATGCACTAAGATAATTTCTAACATAAATACAAACCCCACCCCCTCGGCCATGGTCATTGCGAAATATTTTAAACTCTGGGATATTCACATATCTATTTTCAGTTGTAGGAGGAAGCCAAGTTTCACTTACACAGAGGATGTCTATGTTGTAGTCTTTTGTTAGCATTATTATTTCCTCAAAATGAGCGAGCAGGGACTGAGCGTTCACATGTACTAATGTTACATTCTTACCATGTTTCATTGGGGTGGTATCCATAGTCATAGTTGTAGTTTCGACTGTGTGATTCTGCTGGGAATTCATCATTGTAGTGTGTTCTGGGGTTAGCCCATGAGAGGGAGACCAAAGCGTAGGTGGATGGATTGCATCAATGACGACCTGAAGTCTAAAGGTTTGTTGGGTGATGAGGTATGGGACAAAAACAAATGGAGAAAACTGGCCAGAAGCATCGACCCCACATAAAAGTGGGAAAAGATGTAGACGAAGAAGAAGAAGAAGAAGAAGAAGAAGGCTGTACTGAATACTCTCCTCGTCAAAAATTATGGTAATCTATTGTCTAATCAACATAATGGCTACTAGCCATTCTCATTTTGTACTTTACATGGAAGTTGATCTGCAGAATACTAATGATTTAAACCTAGCTTTTGAAATCAAAGAGAAGAACGAGTTAAATTAATAAAATATACAGAGCAATTTACAATGGAATATAATTAGGATATCAATATAAAACTTACATATTGGAAATAAAGTTTTAATTGCCAAAGAATATAATCTAGTCTAATAAGAAGAGGAGGAGCTTTGGAATGTTTTTATTTAGATATACAGTGATCCCCCCCTTATCGCGGTAGTTCGGTTCCGGGACCCAGCGCGAGACAGGAAAACGGCGAAGTAGGATCAGCCTATATGTACATAGATATTTTAATTTATTTTTACGTTTACACTCTATAAACCCTCCCTGTACTGGTAACAAACCACCCTTTACTACATAAATAACAGCATGCAACGTAAATTTATATGAAAGTGATAGATAAAATTACGGTGAATGAAGTGGTAATTACATGACATACTCATGTACATAGGTATTTTACAATTATTTTTACGTTTACTTACTGTATAAACCCTCCCTGCACTGTTAAAAAAACACCCTTTACTTTATAAATAACAGCAAGCAGCGTAAATTTTTAAGAAAGTGATAGGAAAACTTACCGTGAATGAGGTGATGATGATGTGACATACTCATATACATAGGTATTTTACAATTATTTTTACGTTTACGTACTGTATAAACCCTCCCTGCACTGTTAAAATAACACCCTTTACTTTATAAATAACAGCATGTAATGTAAATTTATATGAAAGTGATAGGAAAACTTACCGTGAATGAGGTGATGATGACGTGACATAGGTATTTTACAATTATTTTTACGTTTGCGTACTGTATAAACCCTCCCTGCACTGTTAAAAAAACACCCTTTACATTTTTTATCAATTTCATAATGAAATTTGTTTTTTTCAATAAAAAAAATGGAAATACTGAAAATTTTTAATTTTTCAATATTTTAATATTTTTGCGCACACCCAAAAAATAAAATAATAATTTGCCAAAAAAAAAAAAAACGTGGTACAGTGAAAACGCGAACCAAGAAACGCGATCCAGCGGGGGATCACTGTATTTGAAATTACACTGATAGCTTTGCTGATATACTTAATGCTCACAAGCTTAGAATTAATAGATGTGATGGTAATAATTTCTTTTTTTCTCTATAGTATTTTAGGAACAGATTCAGTGCAACTTCAATTTTCAAGTGTAAAATAAAAATGCTTACCAAAATTTTTATAGGGATATCTCTAACGTATTTTTGCAATGCAAAGCTCTCCACTTACAAATAAGAATAAAAAATGCTTTACAGTCACCTCGCGATTTATGCGAGCTTAAACTAAGCGAATTAGGATTGGTGCATCTACTAATTAATAGTAAAAAAATTTGAAATACTGTACAAGCTTAATGTGAGCAAGAAAAAAAGAGGTGCTGAGTGGAAGAAAAGTGGACCTAATGACACTAACCAGCGCTTGTGCCTTTGTTTGCAGTGTGGTCGGTCAGTACCCTCCACAAAATGGGATTTTCATCCTTATAAAGGTGAAGGGTGATGTATACTGGCAATACTTACATATCTGGTAACATTGCAATCAACTGTTTGCAATTATCAGTAATACTTACATATCTGGTAACAATACAATCAGCTGTTTACAATTATTAGGCATACAGAGTTTGTCCTCCTATGTTTCTTTTATTATGATTTCTATCTTAAAACTATTAGGTAGGTAAAGTAATCCATTTTATTATTACAGGATTAATGTCACTGTTCACAGACTGATATCTATCCCTTGACAGATGCAAGATGTAAGTGGGTAACACATACTGTATAGCCTAGACCTAGCCTAGCATGTTTTTGAATACTAAGTTCGTTTATCACAGTACTTCTTATAGCCTGGGCCAAGCCTAGCATGTTTTTGGATATTAAGTTTTTCTCAAGATACTTCTTTCAATTTTTCTATATATTTAGTAAATTATTCATTATTACTATTAATATTTTATTAGGAGTAGGCTAACATTCAACGTATTACCAAGTGCAAGGGCTTATAGGTCTAAGCCTACATTTATTCTAGTCTAATATAGTTTTATATCATTAATTTCTTCATCATATCTGATTTATCTCGTAGTTAACTAAATGTTTTTATTTCGGCATTCACTAATAGTAGTTTCTTATTGGTACAGAGAATTGCCAATATCATTGTCAATAAAGATAGTTTGCATTGACGACGAGTTTTCTTCATGATAGTAGCAATTTGATTCACCAGCTGAGAGTCACCTAGGCTACAACTATTATACTAAAAAATGGTGTTCTTTGCATGTAGTCAGCCCAACTGTGACTTCAAGACTGTTGACGGCAGCGATGTCATTGTCGTCGCCCACCTTACAAATCACAATCTTGCTCATTAACTCGTTGCCAATAATGACGCATATGCCACTGCTTGCAATAAAGGCCAGAAGCTGGAGCATCCATGTATCAATATGGGAGTGGAAAGTAAGACATGGAACACATTTGAGCGCCATTGAGATAATTTCTACCGTGACTCAGGTATAGATGTAGCCTCTGCATCAATGCAGCTTTTTCAGTGTGACAGTGATGCGCTTGGAGATGCCCTTCTTAAAGTTAACCCAGTCATCACCACACAGCCCGTAGATGAGGTCATGAGGGCCATGAAGTCATTGGCCATCATCCCTGCATCCCTTGGAGTGAAAAGCACAGAACTTATTGCTATGCACCAAAATGGAGACGAGCAATTTAGGGCTTTTGCTGCCAGAGTTCGAGGTAAGGCAGAAACTTGTGAGTTTGTGTCACATAAATCTGGATGTGGCAAGGACAATCTGGTAAACTCCACAGATGAGACTATCCGTGATGTACCTCTTGTAGGGATCTCCAACACTGATATTCGCCATGAAGCCTTAAGTGTTGAGGGCATGCAACTCAAGTCTGTTAATAAGGTCATTACATTTGTTGAAGGCAGAGTAATAGTTAGAAATGCCCTACCTTTTCCACGCAACTCATCCATATCCTCATTCAAACGCATCAACAATCGCAGATCAGACATGGATGCAGCACAAACGAACAAGAAATGCCAGCCACCACCTCCTCCGCCACCTCTTGCAGATAGGACCAGGCAAGCAACTTGCTCCGACCATGGTAGAAAATTCTTAAAATGCCCGGGGATGGAATTGCAAGGCTCATGAACAGAACAAAGTGGTATTTGGCCCAGAGACAGAGGTGCAGCGGAACCCGGCATAGTAGAGCAGGGGCTAATGCTGTTGCCATCAAGGAAAGCCCATTATCCCAAATCTCATCCATAACACCAACATGCCAAAGCCTAGGACAACGCTGGACCCCACAAACGGCAGACCCCCAGGCGGTGGTTCTACAGCATCACATCTTTATATCAGGTGAGTGGCATCATGCTCGGGTCACTAAGCACCCTACTGTTAAATTAAGAATTAGCATTGACTATACTGGTCCAGGTTCTCGACATGCACCCCGTTCACCCATGTTTGCTGACGTAGATGCAATTTCTGACAGTGGTGCTCAGTTCGATGTTTGGTCCCTCGACCAAGTCATAGCACACATTTTCTCTAGAGATGATCTGTGCCCAGTGTCGCTCAACTTGCAAGTGGCTAACAAGTCCCAAATCAAGATAGATGGCGTCTTTTTTGGTATCCTTGAGGGCCAAGATACTTATGGAAATATTAAATCTTGTCGTGCGATGATCTACATCAGTGGAGATGTCCACTGTCTCTACTTGTCACAAGAATCCCTCCTTACTCTTGGAATCCTGCCACCTGATATTCCAACCATCGGTGGCGCTCATCAACAACCCAGTGCCTCCGTTCCACAAATCTCAGTCAGTGCTATGAGAGCAATGGATGCAGGGTGTGGTACCGGTAAAGAGGGGAGTTACAACTGTAATGTCCCAGACAACATTATTACTTTTAATATTTTATTTAGAGTAGACAAACATTCAACTTATAACCAAGAGCAAGGGCTTATAGGCTTATGCCTACATCTATTCTAATCTAATATAGTTTTTATATAATTAATTTGTTCATCATATCTAATTTATCTCATAGATAACTAAATATGTTTTTATTTTGGCATTCTCTGATAGTAGTTTCTTTTTGTTACAGAGAATTGCCACTATCAATGTCAATAAAGATAGTTTGCATTGACAACGACATTTCTTCATAAGGAATGATTATACACATAAGTCACCGTTGTACTAGTACAAAAATGATTTATAACTCTCTCTCTCTCTCTCTCTCTCTCTCTCTATATATATATATATATATATATATATATATATATATATATATATATATATATATATATATATATATATATATATATATATATATATTTTTTTTTTTTTTTATTCATTTTTTACGTGTTTATAATCTGCACATTGGAATAACATCCCTAAAATATAATAGTAAAAAAATACGAAATTCGCAAATAACGCCCATACAAAAAAATTCAAAAAATTTTTCATTTGAGTAAATAATCGACCGCCTCGTAGAAACTTTTCCGCCATCCTCCTTTTCTACCGCTTAATGTGATCAAATATTATAAAGATAATGGAAAAAAAGCTTTAAGAACAAACAGCAAACAAACTTTCGATATAATATCGTCAGAGAAATAGCATGCAAGGGTGCATCAGCTGATACGTAAGTAGCAAAATGCTTGCAGATAGAGGTTCGTTCTCCCGCATCCTCCTCCTCTTCTACAGCTAAAGGCGATTGAATATTATTAATAGAATTGATAAGAAGCATTAAGAACAAATAGCAAACAAACTTTCAATATAATATCATCAGGGAAATAGCGTGTAGAAAATATATATATTTCATTTAAGTTTCCCATGTACAGCACGATATACGTTTTCTTTGTAACGAATTGTATACACCTAGTCCTCAGAATGACGCGGAGATAGGTTCTCAGAAGTTATTGGTAAAAAGAAAATCGCGTGAAAAAATTAGTAATTTTCCATAGACGCACTATACCAAAGATATAAGATAAGTAAAACATATTTTATTAGTACATAACAAAGCAGAAAGACCTGTAGTTATTTATATTAACATGCAAATAGTGTACAGTATAAGAGATATACAGATTTACTGTACAGTAAACAAATTAATGCACTCTATTATGCGTTGTCAACAGGCTTACACTGGGACGTACATGGAGGCCAGTGTTGCCAGATAAAGCGGTTGTTTTTATTTTCAAATGTATGGTACATTTTAAGGTATATATTAATTACAAGATGGTAGCACTGTAATTTAAATAAAAATGTACTTCATCTTTAAGATACTTGAAATAACTTACCAGCTTACAGGTATATTTTTTATATTTATCATTTCTCTCATTCATCTATTCTGGCAACACTGATAGTGGCGGGGAGACGAGGTTGCATACTTTTTGTCACACTTCCGTATCAGCTGATGCACCCTCACACGCTATTTCCCTGATGATATTATATTAAAAATATGTTTGCTGTTTGTTCTTGATGCTTTTTTTCAATTTTCTTCATAATATCTGATCGCATTAAGCGGAAGAAGAGGAGTAGGATGCAGGAGAACGAACCTCTATCAGCAAACATTTTGCTACTTCTATATCAACTGATGCACCCTCACACGCTATTTCCCTGATAATATTATATTAAAAATATGTTTGCTGTTTGTTTCAAATGCTTTTTTTCAACTTTCTTCATAATATCCAATTGCATTAAGCAGTAGAAGAGGAGTAGGATGTGGGAGAAGGAACCTCTATCTGCAAACGTTTTGCTACTTCCGTATCAGCTGATGCACCCTCACACGCTATTTCCCTGACGATATTATATTAAAAATATGTTTGCTGTTTGTTCTTATTGTTTGTTTTCCATTTTCTTCATAAAATCCGATTGCATTAAGCTGTAGAAGAGGAGTAGGATGCAGGAGAATGAACCTCTCTCAGCAAACGTGTTGCTACTTCCGTATCAGCTGATGCACCCTCACAAGCTATTTCCCTGATGATATTATATTGAAAATATGTTTGCTGTTTGTTCTTAATGCTTTTTTTCAATTTTCTTCATAATATCCGATCACATTAATTGGTAGAATAGGAAGAGGATGGTGGAAAAGTGCCTCCGAGGCAGTCGATTTTTTCTAAAATGAAAATTTTTTTAGAATTTTTTTGCATGGGCGTTATTCACGAATTTCGTATTTTTTTTACTATTATTTTATTGGGGCATTATTGCAATTTCGCGGTTAAAAAAAACTCTGAAAAAAGGAACAAGGCGTACTTTTCTTTTTGTTTAAGCTGATTTTGTTTACGTTAAGATTACGTGCAGCATGGCCCACAGGTAAAGAAGAGAGAATAATGTTTAGAACCAAGGAATAATCCTGAATATTAGATAAACCCCAAATAGGGTGAATAAATAAATATTTTATGAGTAAGATATTGTGCCTGAATAGTGATAAGCATCAGCTGATACGCAGGCAGCAATATGTCTGCGGATAGAGTTTCGTTCTCCCACATACTCCTCCTCTTCAACCGCTTAATGCGATCGAATATTATGAAGATAATTGAAGAAAAGCATTAAGAACAAACAGCAAACAAACTTTCCATAAATAGCGTTCAGAGCATATAAATATTTCATTAAAGTTTCTTATGTACAGTAAGATATGCATTTCCTTTGTAACGAATTGTATAGTTTTCTTTTTGTCTCAGCTGATTTTGTTTACATTAAAATTTTGTGCAGCATGGTCGATGTGTAAAGAGGATAGAATAATGTTTAGAACCAAGGAATTTTTATAATAGCATAATCTTGAACATTAGACAAACCCCAAATAGGGTGAGTAAATAAATATTTTATGAGTAAGATATTGTGCCTGAATAGTGATAGGCATCAGCTGATACAGAAGCGGCGAAACGTTTGCGGATAGAGGTTGATTCTCCCGCGTCCTCTTCCTCTTATACCTCTTAATGCGATCGAATATTATGAAGATAATTGAAAAAAAAGCATTAAGAACAAACAGCAAACAAACTTGCAATATAATATCGTCAGGGAAATAGCGTGCGAGGGTGCATCAGCTGATACGAAGGCGGAAAAACATTTGCATGCTCATGCTCACCGCCACCATGCAAGTCCCAGTGTATGCCTGTTGCCCACAGCATAATAGAGTGTATTAGGTTGTTTACTATACAGTAAATCAGTATATCTTTTATACTGTACACTATTTGCACGTTAATATAAATAAATATAGGTATTTCTGTTTTGTTATGTACTTATAAAATATGTTTTACTTATCTTATATCTTTGGCATAGTGTGTCTATGGACGGTTGTGGAGCGTATCTATGCCCATTATCATTGCTTCTTATGGAAAATGACTTGTTAAATTACGCAAAAATTACAATACGCGGCACTTCTCAGAACGTATCTTCATGTTATTCTAAGAACTAGGTGTGTGTATATATATATATATATATATATATATATATATATATATATATATATATATATATATATATATATATATATATATATATATATAATATATATACTCATGTAATGTGCTATCTCACATACTGTGCGACCACCAAATTTTCACCCATAAAAATTAAGTTTATCATGTAGCTCGTATATCATGCGAGTTTCTTTTTTTTGAGAGACCAAGTCACTATACACTAACCTCTTTTCTTCCCACTCTTTACCCCATCTTCAAGTTAAAAAAAGTAAAAAACAATATAAACGACTGAACGAGAAACAGCTGTTATTGTTATCAATGGAATTGGCTAACAGCTGTTTTATATCATTTCAACCATCGTACGACAGTAAACAATTACTGTACTTAAAAAAAGTAAAAAAACAATATAAACAATTGAACAAGAAACAGTTGTTATTGTTATCAATGGAATTGGCTAACAGCTGTTTTATTTCATTTCAACAATCGTACGACAGTAAACAATTACTGAACTTAAAAAAAAGTAAAAAAAACAATATAAACAACTGAACGAGAATCAGCTGTTATTGTTATCAATGGAATTGGCTAACAGCTGTTTTATTTCATTTCAACAATTTTACGATATTAAACAATTACTGTACTTATGGTACAAATGACGTCAAATAGAATAGGCCTGATTTATTTTTTTACATTATACCCAAAGTCACCATGGAGAAAAGATCAGCAAGGAAATATACTGCTAAATTTAAGCTGCAAGTTATAGCTCAAGCTGAAAAAAAAAAACAATGTTCAAGCTGCTAAGCTGTTTGGCATTGGGGAAAGCTGTGTCCGAATCTGGAGAAAACACAAAGAGAAATTAGTGGTAACTCCTTCTTATAAATGTGCAAATCGTGGATATAAGCATAAATGGCCACATTTAGAAGATAGAGTGGCAAGGTGGGTGTCAGAAAACCGAGAAAATGGTTTTATCATAACACGAAGTAATATTAGATGTTATGCAATTAAAGAAGCAAGAAAATTAGGCATTCCTGAATTTACTGCAAGTGCAGGATGGTGTACCCGGTTTATGAAAAGGAACAACTTCGTCCTAAGAAGAAAAACCAAAATTGTGACTTCGAGGGATTTTATAATTAATAAATTTATGCATGTCTTTTTACTTTAATGTATGTTTATATACCTTTGTATGCTAAAATGAAAATAATAGTTCGAGTAATAATTATTTCTTTCAACAAGTAAAAGAAAATCTTTTTTGCCATCTTTATTTTACCACAATCAGCTGATTTGGAAAAGCATAGACATAGATGGTAGCTCGATTAGCTAAGTTTCTTATAAATATTCGCTCTTTGTGTTTTATATTACAATACTAACATGTGAATATTACATGCATTATTATTGGATACAGTTAAGTAAAACATTGCTTTTATCAAAATCATGTACTTTTTAGTTAGCGGCGTAGCCAAGGCCAGCAGTACTTACATTACTTTTATACCTCGTGTATGATGCGACTCCCCTTAAATTAGCTTCAAAAAAAGGTCTTCAAAAGTCACACATTACACGAGTATATACGGTGTATATATATATATATATATATATATATATATATATATATATATATATATATATATATATATATATATATATATATATATATATACAGTGATCCCTCGTTTATCACGGGGGTTCGGTTCCGGGACCGGCCGCGATAGGTGAATTTCAGCGAAGTAGGAACACCTTAAAAAATTTTTTTTTTCCTTTTTTTTTTTAACACTTCTTCCACGAGTACAAAGAGGATTACGATAAGAAAAGATCATCATCATCATTATATATATATATATATATATATATATATATATATATATATATATATATATATATATATATATATATATATATATATATATATACACACACAAGTATACCTCACCTAACGTCGTTAATTGGTTCCAGGAGAGACGACTTAAGTCGAAAAACGACTCAAATCGAATTAGCTTGTCTCTAGGCTAGCCTAGATATACAGATTTACTGTAGTAGTGGTATACTTGGGTGGGATATGCCTTTTGCAATGGTTCCCAAGTCTTGGTTTTGCTTTGCTAAATTGTTTGTGTGGTTATTATTATTTGATTTCTTTTTCTACAAATTCTTTTTATAATTTTTTTTTCTTTCTTTGACGTCTTTTTCACTATAATATTTAAATAACAATATATTAGCAATTATATCAATTATCTTTTCAATATATGGTTGTGCTAAAAAACTATATTCTCTTCTTATTTGTGCATATGCTTCACAAAATAGTAGAAAATGTTCTAGGCTCTCTTCACATTGTTCACACGTAGGGCAGGTAGTATCTTTATTTTTAACTTTATGTAAACAAATTAATGAACTCTATTATGCCGTTGGCAACAGGATTAGCATGGGGGCCAGTGTTGCCAGATAAAGCAGATGTTTTTATTTTCAAATGTATGGTACATTATAAGATATATAATAATTACAAGATGGTAGTACTGTAATTTAAATAAAAAAGTACTTCATCTTTAAGATACTTGAAATAACTTACCAGCTTACATGTATGTGTTTTATATTTATCATTTCTCTCATTTTGTCACACTTCCGTAGTAGCTGATGCACCCTCACTTGCTATTTCCCTGACAATATTATATTTAAAATAACTTTGCTGTTTGTTCTTAAAGCTTTTTTTCTTATTCTTATTCTTATTATTATTATTATAATTATTACTATTATTATTATGACGAGTGACGACGCCTAACGGTAGATATTGGAACTACTGTACGTATTTTAATAAGATATTTATATGCTTTTTTTCCTATTTATTGTACAATAACATGATTTTATGTGCTTTTATTTTTATTTATAGCATTGGGATCCATATCCTCGAACAAAGAAAGTCCTTTTCGATAAATGCAAATGCCTGCTGCATTCTTACTTATTATTATTACTATTATTATTATGAAGAGTGACGACGCCTAATAGTAGATATTGGAACTACTGTATGTATTTTAATGAGATTATATATGCTTTTATTATTATTTATTGTACAATAGCATGATTTTATGTGCTTTTGTTTTTATTTATAGCAATGGGATCCATATCCTCGAACAAAGAAAGTCCTTTTCAATAAATACAAATGCCTGCTGCATTCTTATTCTTATTCTTATTATTATTATCATTATTATTATTATTATTATTATTACTATTATCATTATGACAAGTGACAATGCCTAACGGTAGATATTGGAACTACTGTACGTATTTTAATAAGATTTTATATGCTTTTGTTTTGAATTGATTAATTTATGCACGGTATACGTCTATACGTCTGTTTTTCGGTAACTCTCATTCTCATTCATTTGTGACCTTATATTTTGCCCCCATGGCACCTAAGAAAATTCCTAGTGCAAGTGCTAAGTGTCATGCTATAACGCTGGACGATAAACTAGCTATGATCGGATATTATGAAGAAAATTGAAAAAAGCATTAAGAACAAACAGCAAAGTTATTTTTAATATAATATTGTCAGGGAAATAGCGTGAGGGTGCATCAGCTGATACGGAAGTAGCAAAACGTTTGTCGATATAAGTTCGTTCATAAGCTGCCAGGTACAAGGAAATTTCCTTGTTTTTGGGAAATTCAGGTGGGTACAGGGAAACACAGAAGAAAATTGAAAACTCACTAAAATCTAGGGAAAATCCAATAAAGAAAGAGGGAAAATCTAGGGATATTCTGGAGAAAGAGCTATTATTATTCTAATTTTTCATATTTCTACTCTGTGTGGTAATTGAGATGAAGAAACTGAACTGTATATAGCCTTGTATATGTATATATAACGGGATATTTTGAGCCAAATAGGGAAATTTTGTAAGCGAATCTAGGGAATTTTTGACAGCTTGACCTGGCAGCACTGGTTTGTTCTCCCGCATCCTACTCCTCTTCTACCGCTTAATGCAATCGGATATTATGAAAATTGAATAAAAGCATTAGGAACAAACAACAAAGTTATTTATAATATAATATTGTTAGGGCAATAGCGTGTGAGGGTGCATCAGCTGATACGGAAGTAGCAAAAAGTTTGCCGATAGAGGTTCGTTCTCCCGCACCCTACTCCTCTTCTACCGCTTAATGCAATCGAATATTATGAAGAAAATTGAATAAAAGCATTAAGCACAAACAGCAAACATATTTTTAATATAATATCGTCAGGGAAATAGCGTGTGAGGGTGCATCAGCTGATACAGAAGTTGCAAATCGTTTGCTGAAAGAGGTTCGTTCTACCGCATCCTACTCCTCTTCTACAGCTAAATGCGATAGGATATTATGAAGAAAATTGAAAAAAGAATTAAGAACATATTTTTAATATAATATTGTCAGGGAAATAGCGTGTGCAGGCAAATCAGCTGATACGGAAGTGTGACAAAACGTATGCATCCTCGTCCTCACTGCCACCATCAGTGTTGCCAGAATATTTAAATGAGAGAAATGATAAATATAAAAAACATACATGTAAGCTGGTACGTTATTTCAAGTATCTTAAAGATGAAGTATATTTTTATTTAAATTACAGTACAGTAGCTATGTTTTTTCTTTTTCAAATACATTAGCGGTGAATTTTATTTCACTATTTACTGCCCAATTACACACTCTTAAAAGTATTTCTTGCATATCTC
Source organism: Halocaridina rubra (assembly GCA_037179515.1). Taxonomy (NCBI): domain Eukaryota; kingdom Metazoa; phylum Arthropoda; class Malacostraca; order Decapoda; family Atyidae; genus Halocaridina; species Halocaridina rubra. The sequence continues at coordinate 19,752 of JAXCGZ010008392.1, forward strand.
CCTCAACAAACTAACATTGTATTTTCTATCATATGCACCAATTATTTGCAAAGCAGTGACATATAGCATGCTTTATAACTTGGCTAGTATTTAATTTTATTCATAAAAACAAAACTTGAACTAGTACATTCCTTGTAATATTATAGACAAAACTATAGCTCTCGATGGTTAAGATATATACAGTATATCTGCACTTTTTCTTCTTAAAAGGTAAACTGTTGTCCATTTTCTTACTTTTCTACTTGTTCATAATATACTACTTTTCTGTACCATCTCATGACGGACTTTATTATATTAAATACCTCTGGTTAGCCTAAATGGACTATATACATCTGGCTGGCTGTCAATAGAGCTTCAAAAATGGTCAAAGTATTCTAACAGATGTCAGCTTTTTCCTTGTTTGAACTCATATTGATTCTTATAGATCTAATATTAAGATAAGAGATACTTCATAATGTGTTTCTTAGTACTCCTTTGAACACCTTAAAGCATAAAAGTAGACTCAGAGGCCTCTAGTTTTTGTGGATTATTTTGGAAAATATATACAATACGTATGGAAGCTATGCTCACTTCATTCAAGCTTCTCAGCAGTCGAATAATACATATAAGCTATTCAAGCCAGCTTCTAAATGTATGTTAACTGCACTGATTTCCTGATATTCAAAGTATTAATTTCAAAATCTTATAGCCCATTATCAACTTAACCAAAGTTGGAGAGGTGGGAAAACTTGCAGCAGGTGCTGGAGACACTGGGGCAGGTGAGTGTGGTGAGGCAGCTGAGGTAGAAGGTACAGCATGTTGCTAGCCTCTCAACCTTCTTGAAGAAACACTCCAGGCGAGTTTGGAAGGATGCCTTCTTCTTCTCCTCCCAAATTTACTTGTAACACCGCAGGCAATCCATGACCCCTCTGGTGACCTTAGTGTACCTGACAGTGTTGGGGTCCTTAGCTTCAAACTTTGCCAACTCTTTCTCTATCAGGGCAAAACCTTCTTCCAAGCCCTTGCTTGTAAATTTCTTGGGCTCTGGGGTTGGGATTTCTTCCTTCTCTTCAATAATCTGCTTCTCCATTTGAATGAGGTCCTCAGCTGATAACTCCTCTCTTTGAGACTCCAGCAGCTCCGTGACATCACCAGCCCCTACCTCCAAATTAAGCTGCTTACTCAGGGCAACAGCGTTCTTGGTGACAGCCTCAACTGTCTCCTAAATGCCATGAAAGTCATTCATAAACTGAGTACGCAGTTTTTTCCATATACCATTAAAGTTTGTCTGCTTAACTTCATCCCAAGAATCGGCAATGTTCTTGACAGCTTAAAGAATGTTGTAAGATTTTCAAAATTCCTTGAGAGTGAAGTCCTTGTTTTACTCAGTTTCCCCAACAGCCATAGTGACTGTTCTTCAGAGGTAGTAGGCCTTGAAAGAGGCAATGACACTCTGATACATTGGCTATAACAGGGCAGCGGTATTAGGTGGAAGGTCAGCCACCTTGGTATTAGGATGAAAGTCATCCAATTGGTCTGGGTGACCAGGGGCTTTGTCCAGCACTAGCAACACCTTAAAGGGGAGACCCTTGGAAGCACAGTAGCGCTCCACTTTTGGCACAAAATGGTTATTGAACCAGTCCTTGAAAATTTGAAGTGCTACCCAAACCTTCTTGTTCGACTTCCAGATGAAAGGTAACTGACCTTTCCAAATGCTTCAGCGTGTAGTTACCAGCAGCATTAGTCCCCAATACCAAACTCAGTCTCTCCTTGCTGGCATTATGGCCTGTTGCTGTCTTTTCCTCCTTGTCAACATACGTACGACTAGGCATATGCTCCCAGAACAAACTGTACTCATCCACATTAAACACTTGTTCAGCATAGTAACCACCTTCCTTAATTATCTCAGCCAATGCACTAGGAAAATCACCTGCTCCATCTCATCACCACAAGTAGCTTTACCTTGCACCTTAAGGTTATGCAAATTAGCTAGAGCATTAAACTGCTTAAACCAACCCCTAGGCCACAAAGTATTCACTTTCACTCCCTTCCCCCTTTTCCCTCTTTATGGCCTTAAACAATCTTTCAGATCACTCCTAAATCAACACAAGGCTCACTGGGATATGTCGTAGATCCTGGTCATCCAGCAAAAGCACTAATAATCTTTCCTTTTCAATCATTAGGCCACTCCACTGCTTAGTAATCAGTGTACTTCAAAGGAGCAGAACCCTTTACGAGCTCAAGGATGCAATCTTTATCCTTAATAATCATTGCCACAGTCAAACGGTTTAACCCTAGTAGCCGGCCAATGTGGGTAGCAGTGTCTCCCTTTTCCGAGCATTTCACTCTCTCTAATTTCACTTCCATGGCGATAGCTTTCCTTTTCTTCTAAGCACTGCCATCAGAGAAATCTGTTCTATGTTTGGGAGACATAATACAGGCCAAATTTAAAAAGAAAGATAAGAGATGATGTATTCTTCTGCCACACTCAACAAACTGTTCCAGTATGAAGTTTATATTTACAATGCAAACCAAGTAGTTTAAAACAAGGATTTCTTAATAATTTATGGGAAGTGTGTATTAACCACAAAAACTGTAGGTCGAGAACCTTGTAAACCGAGGTGCCCCTGTATATATAATTAATATTTACCCTTGTTTCTCTTGTGCTAAGTTGGGCTGAATACTGAATTAGTACCATTTCACACATATCTATTAATATATGGTTCATCAAAAGTTTAACTAGTGATTAATTCTAATTGTTCTCACTATAATCATAATTCACCATTGGGGTCACTTCACTATTTGTCTATATATTTACCTTTGAGTGAGGATTTTTCGGCTTTATTCAGTATTTGAACCATATTAATTTTCTAATTCCTTTCTTTTGGATGAGGCTTTTTCATTGCCTTCATTTTTTCAGCATCTAGCATTGCATGATTTTTCTTTAAATCCATCTACACTTTTAAGAAATAGCTCTCTGTCTCTCAGCATTATATGCCTTTTTCTCCAAGTTTCTTCAATAAAGCTTATAAATTATAGACTGCATATTCACTTAACATGAGCATTTAACCAATTCATTATCTTATATGCATATAAATGTCTATTAACAAATACCAAAGACTGATTCCCCCATGAAAAATGTGAATAAGCACAGCCTAAGGAAAGTTAGTATAGCTCAAGTCTCCACATTACAGATATATACAGTATATATAAATTATCAATTAAATAATCATTACTAAATATAAACTGAAAGCTACAAGAAGTCCTTAAGGCAATGCATGAAGAAACACTGTAATTTCCCAGAGAATATGTGAAATAAATATTTTACAACATGGACCCACCTTTAAACGAGGGCATACCTGCAAAAGAAATATCTCTAATAAAGGCTAAATATATATACTTTAAAACATCTCCAATAAAGAAGAGATCTCCCTAACTCCAAGGGATCGCTTAAAGACTACAGGGAAGACAAATGTCATAATGACCTTAAAAGATTATTTCCTGCGCAAAGCATCAACATCAGACTGATATAGCATTGTAATATACATTTTCATAGCTTGGAAAGGGCACGATACTATACCATTAGAGGAAAGTTAGGTACAAAAGAAAAATAAGACCTCTCTTCCTATTTAACATTCATAGATATTCAGGACGGACCTGTAGCAAAACATATTGAAGGCATTACAAATAATAAAAATTGCCTTTTCTGAGAACAAGAAAATTGGTCTTATTCCTGATGCCATGGTTAACAAAAAAAATAAATCCTTTCTCAAAGTACATGCTAAATTCTACCTGAAAAGAGAAGAATGAATGTTTTTTTCAAGAACTGAGAAAGCCTGACTATGATAAATCCAAACAAAGGAACAAGTCTAGCTTTATTTTTAGGCCAGAATAGGAAGTTATAATAAGTGTCCACATGAATATCCTAGACATAGAAAGTTCAGAAAGGGAGCTTTATTATATTCAGAAAAAATATCCCTTCTATGGAAGAAAAGGACTGATGACACAATCCTCCCATATTTTCTATATATAAAACCAAAGATTGGATATAAATGGTTATCTGCTGAATTTTATATTTGAAGAATATGAAATTTCCCTAAAAGATAAATGGTAGAGAGACTGCTCTGAGGCCAACAGTCTCTTCCTTCAGAGTTTATCTGCCAACACAATCCCATCTTTTTTGATGTCATAAGCTGAGTTTAGAGTTAATTTTATTTGCTCTCTTGACAGAAGGAATCTGAAATCAGATATATGTGTGGGATTTTTTGATGGCTAATGAACGTAGAAATGAAGGTGGTTGAGGTCAGAGACCACACTCTCTCCTTTCTGACTCTCAGAGAAGGAAAATTTCCAGTATTAAGGAGAAGTATCTATCTACAACTTCAGAAAAACTGAGAAGAGTTCTATAAAATATTCTAATTAAATACATAATTAAAAAGCCCTTTGTGAAAACTAAGTCCCAGAAAAATGGGGACATTTGGTTCAAATCTCTAATATAAGAGCAAGTGCAGAAGAAAAAATGCATGTTGACCACCCTGAAAGAGGTTATCAGTACCAGATATATTACTGAGAAATATTTAATTCATCCAATTGTTATTTGAGAAGTTGCTGCATTATCAACAGCAGTTTTAAGACCAAGAAAGCTTGATGAAAATTTTTTTACGCATCTCATTGGGAGAGATAGATGAAGAGCGGAAGTATTTCTTATATACCTAGTAACGATTATCTCTCTAAGGACAATGACTAGGTTGAGAGAAAATTTTATCTTCACTTGAACTGCGGCTTTTGAAAATGTTTCTTTTGAGTACTTCAAAAATTGTCAAGAGTTGCAAGAAAAAGCAATACCTTTTGTTAAAGTCAATAAGAATTAACTTTAGCTCTGTGTTTACATCCTGACCCTTTTTAAAACACATGGAATTCTCTTGCACATTCACAGGTAACCTTTCAATAACACATCCTAAGTGAAGGCATAGGGAATGGTTTCCTATGAGTTCTTAATTAGTTTACAAATATGGAAAGCCATAGCCACCCAGTTCTTTATTTATAAGTGTGACACTGGGACGGGCAAATAAACTTGGCCTCATCAGACCAGGGCACCAAGAAAACAGAAGGAGAAAAAGCAGAAACTGAAGGCCAAGGCTGAAATAAGAGAATTTTAAATAATAAGATAAGAACATGTTTATAGAAAATTAAAATAAATGAAGACCTAGAAATATGGTAACCCTAGTCGCTGAGATAATAATAGATCAGTTTTTTGAAGGGAGAATGGTCATAAGAGTCAGGGAAGACGGAAGGAGTAGGCGAGTCCCAGAGTCTTGAAGTGAAGGAATGAAGCAGTCACTACACCAACTAAACTACGAGCTACATATTTCCACGCAGTACCCATGTGACGAGGTTGCTTGGCTTGAGAAAGCAAATTGAGATAGAAAATAAAATAATGGTCACTAATGAGTATGATGGCCATGGATTCAACCCTATCAAGGAGAGAGAAGGGTTGTTAATAACTTTTCTGGCCTTGGATTCAACCGTATCATGGAGATAAGTAAAAGAAAAAGCACCCAAAATGTAAGAACAGTATTCTAAACAGGGATGGATAGAACCTTTATAGATTTTTTATAGTTAGGAAGAAAAAAGTGATTACAAAAATGAAACAGAACTCCCACTTTCTTGGATGCAATTTTAGACATTTTAATTATGTAATTCTCCAAGACAAGTTAAGGGTTGCCTGAATGCCTAATATGTTTATGGTATTAAGAGGAAAAATTTTGTTGTTTTCAAAGACAATAGTGTTATCAGAAGTAGAAAAAATAAGGAAATACTCAGAAACTGCCGTGGAGATATTAAATTTTACTAAATTCTTGGTGTGCCAATCAGTTAATCTCAGTAAATCAATTTATAGTTGAAGAAACAGTGATACAAGACTGATTTTGAGTAGGAGATGATGGTCATGAGGAGAAGGCAGAGAAAACATAAAGCATTGAATTGTCAGCAAAGGCATGGAGAAGGGAGGAGGATGGGGACTGGACAATATTATTGGTGACAAAAAGGAACAGAGTAGGTGAAGGAGAAGAAACCTGTGGGATAACATTGGTAATTGAAAATAAGCTACATGTTGCACCATCAACAACCACTGACATAAAATGGTCAGAAAGAAAGCTGGAAGTCAGAGTACATAGAGAAGGGGTTAAGTCAGCAGCAGAAAGTTTGACCAAAAGAGCCTTGGGCCACACTCAGTCAGAAGTCTTAGAGATATCAAGGGTGACAACCAAGGATTCCCAATAGTTCTGCAGAGAAGATGACCATACATGAGTGAAATAGTACAAGAGATCACCAGAGGATCTTGCCTTGCAGAAGCCAATCTAGTGATCACAAATAAGCAAGTTTGATTCAAGAACTTTCAAAAAGTGAGAACTGATCAAAAGTTTCAAGTATTTTAACGATAGAAAAGCTTAGGAAAATTGGTCAGTAGTTGACAGGAATAGAATGGTCACCCGAAGTGGCTGAACTAGGGTGTCCTTCCATGAAGAAGAACTCTACAGACATTGAGTGCAGAAAGAATAGGGGTGGGCATAAGGTCAGAGAGGAGTATAAGACGAGGGTCCGATTCACCAAAATCACTTAAGGAAGAGTTAGTGGAAAAAAAGAGAGCAAAAGAGAGTGCCTTTATCAGTGAGAGAGCAATCTAAAGTACCGTCAGGACGAATGAGAAGGTGAAAGCTTGAGTTACAGAAGCATTTGGAGAGCTTTTTGGCTAAGGACTAGAAATATTTATCATTGGGAGAAGAGTTCAGGCCATCAACTTTCACTCTAAGAAAAGAAGCCATAGCCCTACGAATCTGAACATGCAGTTGCAAGGGATCCAAGAAATAGATGGCTTAACATAGGACTTTCATTACAATTAGCAGTCAAGTTTAAATTATATTTTTATGCCTGTAGAGTACCTTCAAGACAAATCATTTCATTCTATGTAGTAGGCTGGCCCATGGCAACAGCCACCCATTGTGATACTACAGCTGAAGGGTCTTTTGGACTTAAATAGGACTGTCCTGGACAGTTCAATGTTAAGTCTTCCTTCAGTTACGGTTCTTTATCTATGTCTACATCAACACTGAATATTCTAGAATATTTGTTACACATCTCTTACTATCCCTTCACATCTGCTAAGTCACAACATTACCCATCTCTGTTTCTTTATACTTTATGTTTTCTTTGTGCCCAGGCCCGATGAGGGCAGTTTTAGTTTTTTTTGTCCGTCCTGGTGTCACAACCATAAAAAAATTCACTACATCTCTTGATCTTTTAAAAAATACACATAAGGTTTGGAAAAAAGGTATCCATGATGAGTATGCATTTGCTTATTCTAGACCAGCCCACAAACTTAAGAAACAATGGCTTCTTCAAATTGAAACAAGAACAATATTTACTAGATAAAAAGGAAAAATCGAGGAAACAAATCTAAAGGCCAACCAATTACCTGAAAGTTCAGGTAAACCTAAGACTGTGTATCTCAATGACAAAGATACCTGTGATTGAAGTAAAAGTGCTATCTTTATCTACTCAGGCGTAGGGTGATGGTGAAAAAAAAAAAATCTTTAATGTCATGTAAAAATGCCTGACCAGAAAAAAAAATCACTAAAGCTGTTACATATTTATCGCCAGAGAAAGAATAGCCAAATGCCATTTCAAATTATTCCAAGATTAAAAAATTATACTGATGAAAATGCACAGAGAATTGTGAGGTTACAGATGTCAAATGATCTCAGAAATGAAACAAGCATTTAAAGAGAATAAGGATTTAAATTTCTCTAGCAGATTTTATTTCACACATTTTGAAAAACGATGATGATGCAGGCAACCAATTCTGAGTTGTCTAAGTTGAGGCAATGACTACTTCCTTTCTATTCAAGATTCTAAGGTAATACTCTAAAATAAAGAGTCCAAAGAAGATGGTGCAAAATGAATTTTAGAATGACATTAAGTTGATATAACTAATATTACTACTAATTATAATAATGATAATAATAATAATAAATGGATCTTCTTTCTCACTTAACTATTCTAATATTCGTGACCTGAATCTAATCTTTCGTCTGTAGAACAGCACTTAGGTACTTCTCTCCCTAACCTACTCCTTCTCTCTGAAATCCAGCCGTCTAGCCGTGCTTCCACTGACCCCTTTCAAATTTCTCACTATAATCAGTATTCTCGTTTATGTTCCAAAGGTGAGATTTGTGCCTACTGCAACAATAACACTCCTATTGCAAGGTTCATGTACCTTGAATCTCCTGACTTGTTCTCTGGCTAAAAATCTATATCTCCACTATCAGTATATTCCTTTGCTTTTGCTACTGTACTCCAAACTCCACTGACTTTGCGTCTTTCTTTGAATATCTGTCCTCTTGCCATGAGTCCTTGCTATCTTCTCACCCACATGCTGAAGTTCTCTATACTGGAGACTTCAGCGTACATCACAGTGAGCGGCTTTATTCTTCTCAAACTGATGTGGGAGAGAGTGAGGCTCTTGCTTTCTCTATTACTCATGATCTAGAAAAAATGATCATACATCCTACTTGTGTTCCCGATTGACACGAACATGCAGCCAACACTCTTGACCTATTTCATACTTCTAACCCTTCAAACTACTCTTATTCTATTCTGTGTTTTCCCCTGTTGGTAAATCTGACCACTCTGTGATCTCAATCTCTTCCATTTTCGCTCCCCCTCCAACAATCCCTCCTACTTAGAGCCGCCTTTGGCACTTTGAGCGTACCCAACGTGAAGATTTGCGTAACTTCTTCTTTGACTTCCCATGGGATGACTACTGCTTTTGGTCTCGCAACCCTGATCATGTAGCCCTAAAAGTTGCCGAGATCATAGCCTGAGGAATGGAAGCATACATCCCCTCGTCTACTAAAACTTTTTCTCCCCCTAAACTTTGGTTTGACCGTGCCTGCTCCATGGCTATTCAAGCCAGGAATTGGGCACACCAGTCTTACCAAACCTCTCCTTCTGATTTAACTCGCTTTGCTTTTATTGTAGCTAAGAATTGCTGTACCGCTCAAATTCGAAGATCTAAGGCTTCCTTTATAATAAGGAAAGTTGAGATCATTAACTCCTCTCCCACAGACAAATGTCAAAGGTCCTCTCCAAAAACTTAAGAAGTTCAAGCATTCCCCCACTCATTAGTTTTGATGGTACTATAACTTGCTCTCCCACTGACAAAAGCCACTCTCTATGCCTCTCGTTTTTCTGCCAACTCTTCCGTAAGTGATTCCAGAGCAGCTGTCTTTCTTTACCCCTCTCTAGCCCTATATCCTCCCTTATCCTTTTTTCACGCAAAGGTCATAAGGTTCTTTGCTCGCTAAAGACGAACAATGCATCTGGTCCCAATGGTATCCCAGCATTGTTTCTTAAGGAGCTTATAGATGAACTGGCTCCTGCGCTTTGTAGTCTTTTTTGCTTCAACCAGTATCAAACCTTCATCTTGGAAGCATGCTCTAGCGCAACCTGTTACTAAGAAGGGTCACCGCTCTATTCCTTCAAACTGCCGATCTATTACCCAAACCTCTTCCATAGCTAAAGTTTCCAAAACTTTGCTAAATACTCACTTCTTAAAATGCCTTGAAGCTAACTCTCATATCTCAGATCACCAGTACAGCTTCCGCAAGGCAAGATCCACTGATGACCTACTCTCCTATCTTACTTCTATACGGTAATCTTCTTTGAGGAACTATGGGGAATCCTTTGTCATCGCCCTTGATATATCTAATGCTTTTAACAGAGTCTGGCACAAGGCTCAGTTGACTAAACTCCCTGGCTATGGCTTTACCCCTTCTCTCTGTTCTCTGATTTCCATTTTCTTTCTGACTGATTTATATCTGTAGTTGTTGACGGTGCAACATCTAGCCCATTCCCTGTTACCAGTGGTATTCCACAGGGCTCTGTTCTTTCACCTATTTTGTTCCTTCTCTTCATCAATGATCTTCTATAATCCTCAACTTCCTCTCTTCTTCTCGCCTTTGCTAACGATTCTACTCTTCACTTTTCCTCTGCCTTTTCTTCACAACATTCATCTGCTACTTGTAATCAGTATTGTATTACTCTTTCTTCTACTCTCAACTCCAATTTGCAGAGGGGCACCCAAAATTTAGTTAAATTTAATGCCCCCGAGACACAGTTTCTGGCTATCTCTTTATCTACTTCTCTGCCTGATAGCCCTATTGTCTTCGAAACTAACGAAATTTACCCACTTAATTCTATCAACATATTAGGAATCCACATAGCCTCTAATTTGTCTTGGACGAATCACATAATCCAAATTTCTGAATCAGAATATAAAAAATGGGGGTTCTGCTCCGTTTTCATCATTACTTTTCCTATTTACAGTTAATTAAAATCTATAAAGGTCTTATCCATCCCTGCTTAGAATACTGCTCACACATCTGGGGTGCTTCTTCTTATCCTTATCTTCTTGATAGGGTTGAATCTAAGGCAGTCAGACTCATTAATAATCCTTCTCTTACTTCTAATCTGGATTCTCGCTCTCTTCACCGTAAGGTATCATCCCATTCTCTTGTCTATTGCTACAATTTCCATCACTGCGGTGATGACTTGGTGAGTTGCATCCCTTCCCCACTGCCAAGGCCGCGTAACTCATGCCAAGCGACCTCGTCTCACAGGTACTGTGTTGAGATTTGTAACTTGCAGATTGGTCGGTGCAGCAACTGCTTCTTCCCAACTATCTCCAGGCTCTGGAACTCTCTTCCTCCTTCTGTCTTTTCAAATTCTTATGACATAATCTCCTTCAAAAAGTGGATCTATCATCATCTCAGGGCCTAATCCTCCATATCTCTAGGTCCTCAGTACTTTGACTATTTTTTCAGTCTGTCCTTTTCCTTTGTGTATCATTACCTCATCTCTGCCTTGTCCATAACCTTTTTCTTTTCCTTCATCATAATGTTTTCTCGTGCCTGGGTCTTTATTGACGAGGGCAGTTTTTATTTGCCTGTCTCGGTGTCACATTCATAAAATAAAAAAAAATGGTGAGCAAGTACATAACGCCGTGAAGCCCAAACGCAGCAGCTGGTTTACCCCCCACTACTTCATCACATGGCAACACCCACTTCACACCTGCATCATACTTAACTGTGTTAGAAGGTACAAAAAATTCTTTAGGTCTGCATCACCTATTCACAATATTCCTCCACTCATTCCTATCTCTTGCACTCTCTTCTCTTTCTCACTCCTCTGACATACCATATGCAGCCAATATAAGGTGTTCTCGGTTTACAATATCCTTGAGTTATGATGTCATGTGGTTACAACACATCTCCAATAAAGTATTTTACTTCTTTTTTAATAATATTTGGCCTGTATTATATCTCCCAAGCATAAAGCAATTTCTTCTGAAGGCAAGAAGAGGAAAGCCATAACCTTGGAAGTGAAAGTAGAGACAGCAAAATGCATGGAAAATGGAAAAATTTTACTACTGCATTATCATAGGTGGTGCTTTAGGTGTGTTCCGATTAACATTGAAATTCAGGTTACATCACTTATCAGGAAAGGAACTCTGACAAAAATCAAGAACCCCCTGTACTCTTTTAATTTTATCCATCCATCTCATTTTAAGTACTCCTTTTAGCCTTACTCCAACAACTGCACTTCACACTCTTTTTCTTAGGCCTTCATCATTCATGCTTTCCGTGTGTCAAAACCATCTCCATACTCTCTGATGTAACTTATCCAACAACTTGCTTTCAACACCCGTTCTCTGCCTCACCTCCTCATTTCCCATTCTCTGTATTCCATATACTGTACACCAGTCTTATTTCACAAATATCTAATCTCCATTTCATTCAATTTGTTCTTTAATCTTCTCTTGCATTTCAAGTTTCTGCTCCGTACAATGCTGCAGCACAATCACTCCTTCATATATCCTCTTTTATGCAATCATTCCTAAATATCAATTTCTCATCACGTTTCATCGTACCTATGCATTTACTCACTTCCTTCACTCTATTATTTACCTCTACATCCACTCATCCACTCCCTTCTGTGAGCTTCGCCTGATACTTAAAATTTTCAACTACTTCAAGCATCTTCCCATTCACTCTCACATTCAATCTGCCAACACTATCACTCTTTGTACATCTCATGACTTTACTTTTACCAATATTCTCTTGCAACTTCCTTCTTTTAAACAGCCTAACAAATTCAGTCACCAAATGCTTCAAATCATCCTCGGAACCTGCCATCAGTGCTTTGTTATCTGTAGATAGCAAATGATTCACTTTTCCACAACCTTCCATTCTCAACAACTAATTCAAGGCTTCTGCCTAGTACTTTTTCAGTTACTACCCTAACAAATCCAACCATAACCACATTAATCATTCATGGTGACATTACAATAACTTGACATAACTCACTGTTCCCTAAAACCAATTACAGAAGCTCCCCTACTTACGAACAACCAAGTTACAAACATTCACAGATACAAACAAAAACCTACCCATTATCTACCCATGTATTAATGTATGTATTTCTGTACTGTACTGTATTATAGCATTAATATTACTATATTAAAATTCATTAATACTGAATACTTAATGTTTTATGTAGTAGTCAAATGTCTTTAGCCTAAATAATGAACAGTACTGCATATGTATGTACGTAGTTGCCGTGGCTCAAGCGGTAGCGTCCGCGATTCTGAGGCGTCAGGTCGAGGGTTCACGCCCCGTCACGGTCTGAGGTTAGCAAGGGCATGCACTCAAGGTAAGGATTACATCTGCCAAAACAAGTCCTTTGCAAGAAGGCAACCGTCCTAGCCCTTAGTAAATAAGGGAATCCGTGATGTAAAACCGGAACAAGAACTGCATATGTATGTACATTACAGTACTTCTTTTTACCTAAAGACAACTTATGAATAGATCTACTTATGAATGGACTTCTGTAACCAAACTCATTCCTATGTTGAAAAGTGTCTGTACTCATACAATTCCCGACTCTAACACATACTCTACTATTTACATAAAAACTTTTGACAGCATTCAACAAACTCCATTTATTACATACAATTGCAATATATTCCACAACGCCTTTCTATTAACCTTATGATACGCTTTCTCCAAGTCCATAAAAGCTCAAAAAGTGTCGTTACCTTTCTCTAAGAACTTCTTACACACTTGTCTTACCATAAGCACTTGATTCAGGCACCCTCTTCCTCTTCTGAACCAAAACTGTTTTTCCCCGAGTAGTCTCTTAGTACCTTTTCTAATACTCTCGAACAACACTCTTCCATATACAGTATCTTACAAACTACACTCAAAATCTTCATTCTTCTAAAACTACTATGCTCATACTTGTCTCCCTTCCCTTTATTCAGTGGAGCTACAAATGCATTCCTCCAATCAACTAGGAACCTTCCTTTTCTCAAACATACATATTACAGACTCACCATCCATTCCACTATTGTCTCTCCACATTTTGATAAGCATTTTACATGTCATCCATCTATCCTCGGTGCATTGCCTGCTTTCATGACTCTCCATGCCATTTGTTATTTCTCTCTCGTTATTTACATATCATTCTCTTCAACTAACATTTTACATTCATATTCCACAGCCAAAATCTCTGCCTCTCCATCGCTTTCCTCATTTTGCAGTTCCTTTAAATACTCAGCCCATCTCACTTTTGCCTTTAATTAGTTTACTAGCAATTGCTTATCTGTTCTTTTCACCTTCTCCTAACCAACTCACATTTTTACACTCTCTCACCCTTCCTTCTAAAACGTCTTTTTATTCCATTCACAGTTTTCAGACAGTCATCTGCTCCACCTCACATCTGCTTTTCTCTCTGCCTCCCTCACAACTCATTTTGCTAATTTCCTCTTTGCACTACACTTTTCAAATGCTTTGGATTATCTCACTGAAATCATACTGCATGTGCCAGCCTCTTTCCAGCAACTACTGTATTCACCTTTTCATTCTCCATTTGCTACCCTTCCTTCTACTTCCCTCCATTTGTTTCATCCCACACAGTACCTCTGCACACTTCAGAACTTCCTCCTGAAAACACTTGCTTTTTTCTTCAACTCCCTTATCCATTTTGTCTTTCACTGCATTCTACACATTCCTCAGACTTGCCTTATACTCCATTCTTGTACTTTCTTATTCCATTTGCCCAATATCAGCACATCTCTTCCTCCCTCCCTTCTCCTCTTTCCCCACCTTTCGTCCACTCTCACTATATCTTCCACTAAATGATGATCAGATATTCCACCATTAGCTCTTCTAAATACATTCACATCCAAAACTTTTCCACTCACCCTCCTGTCCACGACAATATAATCCATTAATGTTCTGTTAACTACTCTACCATTATCTACTTTATTAATAATAATAATAATAATAATAATAATAATAATAATAATAATAATAATAAAAAATATGAAAATAATAATAATAATAATAATAATAATAATAATAATAATAATAATAATAATTATAATAATAATAATAATAATAATAATATCAGTTTTGAAGAAAAGAAGTCTTGTCCACTCACTGAAGAGAGAAGCTAGGAGCTACACATTCTCTCTGATAACAGAGAGATCAATTTGCTGTATGGAAATTATCTTTATTAGCTAAAAATATGACGCTTGTTCCGGTTCCATGCAAAGGCAACAGATTCCAATCAGTTTAGTATAATTTAGAGTATTGTCAACTTTCTCTATATAAAAGTACAAAATGAAAAGCATCCTCCTTTTATGATGTCTCGATAGAAAGCTCTGAGGTACTTACATGCATCTAAAACTTCTTTAGATGCTAAGGACTGTAGTGAAATTTTCCAAGTCCAATAAAAAGTGTAATTCCCTATTCTTTTTATTCTAATAATAATACCTAAATTAACCAGTGGTATGTGATGATAGGAAACCAGGATATATCAAGAGATCATCCATAAATTTGGAAAACAAAACAGCAGCCAAAAGTTGCTTTAAGATGGTGTAAAATGTCATGCTTAGATTTTTGTGTGACACCAGCACTAGCAAAGAAAACTACCCTCATCGGGACTGGGCACCAAGAAAATATTTAAGAGGGAAAAGTAGCAGCTTAAGGACAAGGGATAAATGAGAATAATAAAAAAATTACTAAAAAGGCTATAAGGATAGTTAAAGTAATAAAGACCTAGAAATATGGCAGCATTAGGACTAAGATTAGTTTTTGAAGGAAAAAAGGCCATAAAAGTAAGTGGAGACAGAAGAAGGAAGACACTTCCAGCGCCTGAAAGAACTACAGTACTTGTGTGACGAGATTCTGGTGTGTATTACACAGCCTCGCCAGTAGGATAGGTATGCAATTCGCCAATTCACCAAAGCAGCGATGGAATTAGTACCAATAGAAAAGAAAAGAAGGTGATACCTTTTGGCAAAGAAATAAAGAATCAAGATTAGAACTATTAAAAGGGTCGTTAATAAGGCTGATGACCTTAGATATATGAAGAAGCACCCAAAACGTGAGAACAGTATTCTAAGCACCAGCAGATTAGGGCTTTATAGATTTTTAGTAATTAGGATGAGGAATAGTAAACACAAAAACGAAATAGAACTCTCACTGTCCTAGATGCAATTTTAGATATATGAATATGATGAATTGTACCACTTTGCAGAAAGCACAGAAGAACTACACTAATCAGTATGTGGCATGGATGTTTGGGTCCCATAATAACAAACACTAGAAGGATTGCATGGAAACAGAAATACTACTTTTTCGTCTTGAAAGATCCTTATTTATGTTTAAGTTTTCAGGACTAAGTGAACTGTAACAATAAGGTCTGGCAACAAATAAATACAATAATAATAAAGTTCTTTACATAACACATTAATGACATGGAAATCAGCAAAAGAACAGACAATAACATTTAAAGGCTTGAACATACTCATCCTCTATATGTAAAGGCACTTAACAGCATTAAAAAAGAAAATGTAAAAAATTCCATTACAAAAGAACTTACTCCATAGTCATAGCATACTCCCAAACATGGCCAATTGCAGGAGCATCAGCCATTGAATGCTCAACATTTAAACCACACTGACCATCAGCAAAGACACAAAGGTTAACACTTTTGTCATACCTAAAAAGAAAAGGAGAAAAAGAAATAGAGCAATGAATAGGCATTCTGAGAAGTAAAAATAATATATGACTCTCTATTCATTAAGTGTACACAGGAAATGCTTCCATAACACCATGTACAGCATTAATTTAAAATAGTCCAGGAAACTATTCACATTCAAAGAATCTCTCCTTCGAAAGATGCATATCCATGAATCTGATCTTATGAGTAATAAGTCATAATACTTCATATTTGGTATTGTTCCTTTACACTATACAGCATTGAGTAGAAATACCTCAAAACACCACCCCTTTCTACAATGGCATCTGGGATTATGTTGGATGCAAGACATCCAGCTCTAATTATGAAGCAATAAGGGGAAAAACACACCTCACAACTAAAACTGGTAAGTGTAAAAGACTATTTGAAAACTAAGGAGTTAGTTAATTCTCAATGCCACCCAAATGCTGTGAATATTGATAGTGGCAATTATGGAACTCATCGCTATAATATAGTAATTTCCATGCCTGAGCAGAAGTTAAATTAAGATTAATTGATCCTCCTCTTTTGGAGTTGCATTCTCCATTTAGAAACTTTTTTTTCTGCTGAATCTTCATTTTTGCCCATATTCTGTTTTTCCTTAGGTAAGGCTGTATGCATGCATGGTGGTACTTTGTTGCTGTATATATCAGGTACATGATTTCATTAACAGGTGTACAATGACATTATATATATATATATATATATATATATATATATATATATATATATATATATATATATATATATATATATATATAATATATATATATATATATATATATATATATATATATATATATTATATATATATATATATATATATATATATATATATATATATATATATATATATATATATATATATATATATATATATATATATACCTAGTTCTCAGACTAACGCCTAGATAGGTTCTCAGAAGGGTCGGGTAAATGGAAAATCGCGTGAAAAAACGAGTTATTTTCCATAGGAAACAATGATAAAGGGCATTGATACATCCCAAACCTTACATAGACACACCATGCCAAAGATATAAAATAAGTAAAAAACATTTTATTACTACATAGCAAAGCAGAAAGCCCTGTATCTATTTTTAAGAGTATACAAAAGATATTCATATTCCCTTTACAGCTAGAAATTAACATACATTACTATACTTTACTCTATTATGCAGTGGGCAACAGTTATACAGTACACTTGGACATGCATGGTGGCAGTGAGCAAGTAAGTTATGTGGTAGAAGAGGAGGTGGATGAAGGAGAACGAACCTCTATCTGCAAATGTATACAAAGATAAAATAAAAATTATAAATAACCAAAGCAAGACTAAAAAACAAAAACAAAAATTAATTTTGCAGTGCCTAACTCTACCATATGACAGATTAAAAAAACTCAATCTACATTCTCTAGAGAGGCACAGAGTTAGGGGGGATATGATTGAGGTGTATAAATGGTTTAAAGGGATTAACAAGGGTGATATTAATAAAGTTTTAAAAATTCATGATCAAACCAGAATTCGTAATGGGTAATAATAATAATAATAATAACCTTTATTTCCATTACAATACAATGGGTATTCGTCAGCTGGGACAAGCCCCAACCCCCCACTGTGGTGTCCAACCACAGCAGTTCCTGCCAGTAAACAGCTTAAACTCTCGGTCTTGGACGGGGACCGATCTTTCGACCTCATGGATGCGAAGCCAGCGCGTTACCACTGTACTAGCCAGCAGGCGATGGATTTAATCTTGATAAATTTAGGTTCAGAAGGGAAATTGGTGAAAATTGGCTTGGTAATACCGTGGAGTATTCTTAGTAGGATAATAAATGCCAATACCTTTTTATTTTTTTTATTTTTTTTTTTTTTTTAGGATTTGATAGGATAGGAAGGGGAAAAAAGGAGAGGGGATTAAGGATATACGGGAATTGGAGGGAAAAGCATGAAAATTAAATAAAGTAAGAGAGAAAAAAGAGAGGGGCAGACCCTCGTGCTAAGTTTTGATCTGGAATTCAGATTCTGAATTGTATTACTTAGACACCTTCAAATGTAGATTAGACAGACATATGACAGAGGTAGGGTGGGTGTATATATAATGTATATGAATGATGATGATCTTTTCTTATCGTAATCCTCTTTGTACTGGATGGAAGAAGCCTCCGCAGGCGCTTATTTACTATATTATTATATTA